>CAUYQU010076323.1:0-19138 GCA_963574635.1 Cheracebus regulus
CATCTGGAGTTAATTTTAGTGTAAGGTGTCAGGAAGGGGTCCAGTTTCTGCTTTCTGCACATGGCTAGCCAGTTTTCCCAACACCATTTGTTAAACAGGGAATCCTTTCCCCATTGCTTGTTTTTGTCAGGTTTGTCAAAGATCAGATGATTGTAGATGTATGGTGTTGCTTCTGAGGGCTCTGTTCTGTTCCATTGGTCTATGTCTCTGTTTTGGTATCAGCACCATGCTGTTTTGATTACTGTGGCCTTTTAGTATATTTGAAGTCAGGCAGCGTGATGCCTCCAGCTTTGCTCTTTTTGCTTAGGATTGTTTTGGGTATGTGGGCTCTCTTTCGGTTCCATATGAAGTTTGAAGTGTTTTTTTCCAGTTCTGTGAAAAAGGTCATTGGTAGCTTGATGGGGATAGCATTGAATCTATAAATTACTTTGGACAGTATGGCCATTTTCATGATATTGATTCTTCCCAACCATGAGCTTGGAATGTGTTTCCATCTGTTTGTGTCCTCTCTTATTTCATTGAGCAATGGTTTGTAGTTCTCCTTGAAGAGGTTTACAACCTTTGTTAGTTGTATTCCTAGGTATTTTATTCTCTTTGTAACAATTGTGAATGGGAGTTCACTTTTGATTTGGCTCTCTGTTTGTCTGTTATTGGTGTATAGAAATGCTTATGATTTCTGCATGTTGATTTCGTATCCTGAGACTTTGCTAAAAGTGCTTATCAGTTTCAGATTTTGGGCTGAGACAATGGGGTCTTCTAAATATACAATCATGTCATCTGCAAATAGAGACAATTTGACTTCCTCCTTTCCTAATTGAATACCCTTTATTTCTTTTTCTTGCCTGATTGCTCTGGCTAGGACTTCCAATACTATATTAAATAGGAGTGGTGAGAGAGGGCATCCTCGTCGTGTGTCAGATTCCAAAGGCAATGCTTCCAGTTTTTGCTGGTTCAGTATGATATTGGTTGTGGGTTTGTTGTAAATAGCTTTTATTATTTTGTGATACGTACCATCGATATCTAGTTTATTGACAGTTTTTATAAACTAGTAGAGCTTTGCTTATAGTGTTGATGTGAGTATTAAATGAGTTAATTCATGCAAAACATAGAATTCAATGCCTGCAAAGGAGAAGGCAGGCAGTAAATGTTTTTAAATCATTATACTAAGAGAGTAGATTTTCACTGTTGTATTTCCACTCCTTTTAAATCTTATAAAAATATTGGAAGGAAGAGAATTAGGGATATTAAATTTGGCCTGTAAAATAAAGATATTAAAGAAATGTATCTATGTGTAAGGTACAATAAAAATGTCTTTACTTGTTTCCACAATGAAAATTTAAAGGATAATATCAATATAAACATGACATGCAACACAAAATTTAGACCTTAAAAAAATCTAAACTTAAAAAGCTCATGGGATGGGCCACATGAGAGGTAAGTTTGGATAAAGATATTAGATCCTCCATTTTACAGCCAGAAAGCTTGATGAGTTTCTTTGGCTCAAGGGGATCAGCCTGGATTCGATTCATCCTGGAAGTTGTAGTGGGAGGTTTTGTTCTGGTGTCAAATTGACCAGGGTCCTCTCCTCATGCTTTCCTCTTGCCATGCATGGTGCAAATCTAAGGATCACTCCCTACCTTCCCCATGAGTCCCTCAATAATGTGCCAGGAAATATTGCTTTTTGTGGTCCTCCTCATTGAACAATTGAATTATTTCATCTTGAATTGATTCTCTATCATAAATACTTTCAGTCCTTTTTGCTGCAGATATTTATGTATTTATGGCTCTTGGGCAGCTTGTCTCAGTGGAAATGGGCAACTTTATCTGTTATGGTTGCCCTTTACTCCATATGTCATCTTTTGAATGCCTTTCTGAGGATTTGACTGGGAATGCTCATTCTGTTGGCACAAACACATGGTTATGTGATGTCAAGGAGGCAGGGCTAACTGGTAAGATGATTATAATGGCTGTTATTGTCTAGTCTGGGAAGTCTGGCTCATCAGGACCATGTGCTGATAAAAGTAAGATAGTAGGTTTAGAACCCACATCAGCCAGATTACTCTACTCTGTTCTACTTGTTCTTTTCCAAACTTTGGTGTTCTCAATGCCAATCATGGGTTTTTTAAAATTAATTTATTTTATTTTTTGGACAACAACAGGTTAGAAGGGAGAGTGTGGATGAATCAGGGACAAACTTTCCATCTCCTGCACAAATAAACAAGACATGCTAGCACTATATTCCCGTGCAGAGGGTGCAGCATTGTAACAACACAGAATTAGTTCACTGTGGATGGTAAAAGTGGTAAAGGCATGCATACTCTATCCCATCCTTCTTCTATGTTGGACTGACAAGAGCTACAATTCCAGACTCTTTTGCAGCTACAGTCCAGATATGCCTTATGCTCCACTAATCAGATGGACTCATGAAAAATTTAGAAGGCAGGAGTGGGGTAATACTGACTTTTGCTCTTTGCTATAGTTGGCAAAACTAGTTGTGAACACATTGGTATTTTCTGTTTCTGCATTACTGAAGATCCCAGCATGCAGGTTGACAGGCAGGGCATAGGACATTCCTTTTGTTTTGTTTTGTTTTCATTTTGATGCAGACCCAGCATGAATGCTGCAGCCCTTAGAGCCAACAATTTCAGAGGTGACTTCTTGATCTCCATTTTCCTGATTAAGAAAGAAGAGGTAGTGCACTACTGGACTAGCTCTGCAGTGCATCCCAGAGACAGCTCCTGCTGGCCTAGTCCAAAGCCTGCTCTTTTTTTTTTTTTTTTTTTGAGCCCGAGTCTCACTCTGTTGCCCAGGCTGGAGTGCAGTGGCACAATCTGAGCTCACTGCAACCTTCATCTCCTGGGTTCAAGCAATTCTCCTGCCTCAGCCACCTGGGATTACAGGTGCACACCACCATGCCTGGCTCATTTTTTGTATTTTTACTAAAGATGAGGTTTCTCCATGTTGGCCAGTCTGGTCTCCAATTCCTGGCCTCAAGTGATCCACCCACCTTGGCATCCCAAAGTGCTAGGATTACAAGTGTGAGCCACCAAGGCCATCCCTAAAGCCTGCTCTTGAAGTACAAGGACTCTGGTTGTGCTCCATGGGCACAATGAAGACAGAAGTTACCAGCACACAATAGTTTCCCAAGTAGTTGCTCTACATACAAATGTTAGTAATGCTTAATCAATTCAACATATGTTTATGGGACTCCTAATGCTGAGAGGTTGCTTAGGTGATTCTGGAATCCATTTTATCATGTATTCACTCTTTGACTTTGACCTTGGGTTCCTCATTTGTAAAACTACCATTGACATTCTTCACAGAACTAGAAAAAAACTGTTTCAAAATTCATATGGAACCAAAAAAGAGCCCTAATAATCAAGGCGACTCTAAGCAAAAAGAACAAAGCTGGAGGCATCATGTTACCCGACTTCAAACTATATTACAGGGCTACTGTAATCAAAAAAGCTTGGAACTGGTACAAAAACAGACACATAGAGCAATGGAACAGAATAGAGAGCTCAGAAATAATTCCACTCACCTACAACTATCTGATCTTAGACAAAGCTAACAAAAACAAGCAATGGGCAATGGACTTCCTATGCGATAAATGATGCTGAGTTAACTGGCTAGCCATATGCAGAAGATTGAAACTGAACTCCTTCCTTACACTGTATAAAAAAAATCAACTTAAGATGGATTAAAGACTTACATGTAAAACTCCAAACTATAAAAACCCTGGAAGATAACCTAGGTCATTCTGGACATAGGAACTGGCAAAGATTTCATGATGAAGACACCAAAAGCAATTACGACAAAAGCAAAAAGTGACGAATGGTATCTAATTGAACTAAAGAGCTTCTGCACAGGCAAAGAAATTATCAACAGAGTAAGCAGAAAACGTACAGGATGGGAGAAAATATTTGCAAACTATGCATCTGACAAAGGTCTAATATCCAGAATCTATAAGGAATTTAAATTTACAAGCAAAAACCAAACAACACTATTAAAAGTGGGCAAGGACATGAATAGACACTTTTCAAAAGAAGACATACATGTGACCAAGAAGCATATGAAAAAATGCTCAACATCACTAATCATTAGAGAAATACAAATCAAAACCACAATGAGATATTGTCTTACACCAGGCAGAAGGGCCCTTATTAAAAAGTCAAAAAATAACACTTGTTGGTGAGGTTGCAGAGAAAAGAGAATGCTTATACACTGTTGGTGGGAGTGTAAATTAGTTCAACCATTGTAGAAAGTTGTGTGGAAATTCCTGAAAGAACCAAAAACAGAACTACCAATTGACGCAGCAATGTCATTACTGGGTACATTCCCAAAGATATATAAATCATTGTACCATAAAGACACATCCACATTTATGTTCATTGTAGCAATATTCACAACAGCAAAGAACCAGAATCAACCTAAATGCCCATCAACAGTAGACTGGATAAGAAAATGTGGTACATATACACCATGGAATACTATGCAGCCATAAAAAAGAATGAGATCATGTCCTTTGCAGGAATATGGATGGAGCTGGAGGCCATTATCCTGAACAAACTAATGCAGGAAAAGAAAACCAAATACCTAATGTTCTCACTTATAAGTGGGAGCTAAATAATCAGAACCAATGGGCACAAAGAGGAAAACAACAGATACTTGGGCCCAGTTGAGGGAGGAAGGTGGGGGGAGGGAGAGGATCAGGAAAAATAACTATTGGCTACTATGCTTAGTATTTGGGTGATGAAACTATCTGTTCACCAAACTCCTGTGACATGAGTTTACCTATATATTAATAACAAACAAGCACATGCAACCTGAACCTAAAATAAAAGTTTATTTGAAAAGTAATTTCTCATCTCTCACTCCACTCCAACCCACCCACGCTTCAAAGTCTCCAATGTCTATCATTCCACACTCTGTCCATGTGGACACATTACTTAGCTCCCACTTATAAGTTAGAACATGCAGTATTTGTCTTTCTGTTTCTGAGTTGTCTCACTTAAGGTAATGGCCTCCAGTTCCATTCATGTTATTGCAAAAGACATGATTGGATTGTTTTTGTGGCTGACTAGTGTTGCACTTTATTCAATCATATGTTGGTTACTTAGGTTGCTTCCATATCTTTGCTATTGTGAATAGTGCCGCAATAAATATACCCATGCAAAATCACTATATTTTGATATAAAGAGTTCTTTTCCTTTGGGTAGATAGTAGTGGGATTGATGGATAAAATGGTAGTTGTATTTTTAGTTCTTTGAGAAATCTTCATACCGTTTTCCATAGAGGTCGTACTAATTTACATTCCCACCAGAGTGTGTAACAGTTCCATTTTCTCTGCATCCCTATCAACATGTATTATTTTTTGACTTTTTAGCAATAGCCATTCTGACTGGTGTAAGATGATATGTCATTGTGGTTTTAATTGTCATTTCTCTCATGATTAGTGATGTGGAACATTTTTTCATCTGCTTGTTGGCCATTTGTATGTCTTCTTTTGAAAAATATTTATTCATGTCCTTTGCCTACTTTAATGGAGTTATTTGGGGCTTTTTATAATTGTTGAGTTCCTTGTACATTTTGGATATTAGTTTCCCGTTGGATGCATAATTGCAGATATTTTTTCCTATGCTGCAGGTTGTCTTTTAACTCTGTTCATTATTTATTTTGCTGTGCAGAAGCCTTTTATTTTAATTAATCCCATTTGTCTATTTTGGGTTTTGTTCCTTGTGCTTTTGAGGTCTTAGTCATCAGTTCTTTGCCTAGACCAATGTCCAGACGAGTTTTGCCTAGGTTTTTTTCTAGTGTCTTTTTTTAAAAATAGTTTCAGATCTTACATTTAAGCCTTTAAGCCACCTCGAGTTGCTTTTTGTATGTAGTAAGAGATAGGGTCCAGTTTTATTTTTCTGCATATGGCAATCCAATTTTCCCAGCATCATTTATTGAAAAGGATGTCCTTTACCTTGTATATATTTTTGTTGACTTTGTCAAAGACCACTTGGCTGTAGATATGTAGCTTCATTTCTGGGTTTTTAATATTTTGATTTACTTTAATAAATTTTATAAATTTTTTTTGATTTTACTTTAATAAAGTTTATAATTTCCAGCATAATCATAGTTTCCCTGTTGATTATTAAGATCACTTTGCACAGTTTTAGCTTACAAGGTCACTTTCACAGTCTTGAACTACTGTGCAAAGGATGACTGCCTGCACTTAAAATTAGGCCGAAAGGGAATAAAACCTAGGTCTATTGTTTATCTTGTATTCTGTTTGATGTTCCCACTTCCGGATGTACATAAAATTCAAATATTTTGCATTGTAAGTTCTGACTTCTGGGAAATTGCAGTACAGTGAAATGGACACCATTTCTCTCCTCTCTCTGGCAGTTAATTCAAATAAAACAGGTGGTGGGGAACAGAGTATTGTACTCATGAAAGATGAGAGAGAATTTTGATGGCCTCTGGAAGAATGTTATCTAATGCTAATGCTGATTTTCTTGTGTGCTTCATGATTGCCCTTTGGTGGAGCGAAGCAGTACTCTTAATACTGTCAAGAACAATTTTCTCCTTCAGTGATCTTTTCTAAAAGCATTCTTCCTGATTAGTTATTTTTCATCATTATTAGAATTTAAGTACTGTACTTAAGTCAGACTTCTACATTCTGCCATGTAACCTTTAGTTGTCATTGTAAAAAGATAAACAGACATGAAACTCTTACACACCTGATTAAATGAAAGGAAACCAAGAATAAGATATATTTATACAACGATATTAATATGAATATTTGTATGCATGCTGCGTAAACCACCAAGCTGGTTCTACAATAGAATGCACTAAAATAGTCTATGTTTTATGACAATGTCTCTATTAACTAAATGAAATTATTTCTATTAAGTATTTGGAAGTATGTTTATTAACTATAAAATTGCACTAGTAGGTCTCAGGGATTTTTCTCTCTAAACATCCCCAAAGCTGGGGCAGTGTTGTATCAGTAACAAGGCTCCCAACAGCAGTGTGGCTTTCACTCGAGGAGGGCAACAAAAATCTCCGAAGAAATCATGGTTTGAACTACCCTCCAGGTGAGTTTGACATGATGGCCCTCCTAATGAATTGTTCCCCCTCCCCTCACCACATGCATAGTATAGTTGGGTCACTGATCTGGAGCATGCAAGAGTTGATGAAATTCCAGCATCCTTCAAATTTGAAGACTTGGAGTCCCATGTTGCAGCTTACCTCTGCTTAACCTCTAATGTGTATTTAACCTTGAACTCTGTATTTCCTCCTCTGAAATGCCTCTGCCCTGAGTTTTCTAATAGATTAAATAAAATAATGCACACACATATGCTATTAGCTGTTAATTGGAGGTATGTTTTGTGTGAGATACGTTCTTCTACCAAAATGTCTACCTGTCTAAAACCTTCCATTAGGATTTACAAGATTGGATCAAACCATTGATTATCAGTGTCTTATGTTAAACACAAATTCTTTAGGAGATTGCAATCATCCTCAAAGTAAATCTCTTTTTAATGTTATTTAACAATGTCCTGAAAAAATGGGACAGATAAAAGGTCAATTTAGTGTTGGAGAAGGAAATAATACGTCTAAATTTTAGGGATATGTTGCAGGAAAATTTTTCCTGAGCCAATGTCATTAATTTGCAGCCCATGTGACTTTCCTCAGCACATTCAATTGATTCAGCTGAACTAAGCACTTTAAGACTTGGCTCTTACAAATCCAGTAAATAATACTATTCATTGATATGGGAACAAACTACAGAAGCAGAGTTGATATGATGAGACAGCCATGGCATCTCCTACTCCTTATCCCAGAGTGGACATGTAATATTGTGTCTGTATAATGTGGATGATACCAGTTGGGAGATAATTCTCCATGACTACTTTCATGTTTCTACATGGTTCAGGTTTTCTAAGCAAAGGCCTTGGAAACTAGAGCTAGTGTTTTCCTAGTTAGAGACATTGGCTTACATTCAGAGTGGTGAAGCTAGAGACCTTCCCCTACCCCATAATGGGTAAGATTGCTTAATGAATTATCTAGGATGGGCAGAAGTGCCAGCAGGAGATAGATATCAGCCTCAGGGCTCCTAATTGTTGGGTTACAGGTAACATGTGGCCTTCATTCCATCACTCCGTGGGGATCAGAGCTTGGGGATTTGGTGCTGAGATTGCTCTGGCTGTTTTTGTCCTAAATAATAGATTGTCTGTTCTCTAATCCAGAAAGCCTCTTGCCTCCCATCAAAACAAGCTGGATAAGATCTCAGACTTCTCTTTCTGACTTAATAAGTACTGAATGAAGTTGTTATGGGTGTTCGATCATATAGGCATGGAGGAGGTAAAAATTTTAGTTTGATCTTACCTTTTCCAATGCTAAACTAATAGTAGCTAAGCATGGTTAAGTTTTATGTTGGGGCAGACATCGTGTTAAGTATTTTCCACGCAGTTTCTTATTTAATTCTCAGAACAACATTAGGAGGCAAATAAACCACTATCCAGATTTTTTTTTTTTTTTTTTTAGATGAGGACACTAATGCTCAGAGAGTTGAATTAGCTTGTTCACAGCCACAAGGGCTTGTCACTGGCAAAACAGGAATTCAGGCCCTGAGAAAGCAGCATCTAAATCTCTAACCACTTATACCTTCATGCTCCTGGGATGAAATCTCTGATTTTCCCATAGATTTGTAGAACATGACCCTGTAAACATAAGGTCATAAAAGAATTATTTGAGCCATTTGATGCTGCCTTATTTAATAATTTATTTGCTCTTGTGCGCATGGGTATTTCCTTTCCTAGAGTCTAATCTGTGAAGTTAATGGGGATGAAACTACATCAGAATTGCCATCTGCCAGCCTCCCGACTGCAGTGTGACATTAAAATGGTAATGGCTGATTCCCAGTAGGGAGTCTGTTAAAAATTCTCCAGGGCCTTTACAAAGCCACCAGCACTCCTGGCTGACTATTGTGATCTTGAAATCTACTTATTCCAACAAAATATTGTAATAAACCCTCTACATTTGAGGATTAGGAAAAACTGTTTCAAATGGCTTAGTTAAAAGCTGAGAGGGAGAGACAAAGGGAGAAAAAAGAGGGATACGGAAAGAAAACAAAAGTAAAGAAAAAGAGAACATGGGCAGGGAGCGGTAGGGAGTAGCAAGAAAGGAAATGGGGGAGGAGGCTGCTGGAGCAAGTCTACAGGGCTGGACAAAGTTGATGTTGATTGAGGATGTAAGGAAATGGACCAGGGAACAGCAAATTAGAAATATATAATGCATGATGCATACAGAATGCACCTTATGGACCAGTCCTAGATCTAAGATTCCACAGAAAGCCTGGAATACACAAGTTTACTTTTAGTGCCAGAAAAAGTTTCATGCAAGCCTGCAGAAAGGCCTGGGAAATTTTCTTTTAGGGTCACATCTACCCTAAAGAAATCAGCAAGGTGTTTTTCACAGTACTAAGTAGGACTTCTAGACTCCTCGTTTTCCAGATTATTCTTCTGTCAAATAACAGCCAATATGAAGAGAAAATTAGAGAGGGAAAAGACCACTACTAGGGAAAGAAAATTAGGAAGAAAGTTCTTGAAAAATAGCTAAAGCAAAGAAAGAAACCATGAGTGATTGGGAGTTATAGGGAACTGATGGGTTTTAAAATTTGAGGTTCAAAAAAATACTACCTGAAAAAGAAAGTCTTTCCTCCTCCTCCTCCTCCTCCTCCTTTCTCCTTCTCCTTCTCCTTCCATTCCTTCTTTCTTCTTCTCTTTTGCATTTCCACATTGCCTTGGAGATCAGGAACAGTAGGGAGCTGCTACACCAATTTCTCTATCTCCCTGAGATCTTGTAAGTTTTGAAGCAATCAGCTCTGTCAAATAGCTCATCTGAATTGCAAACAGGAGATTTTGCAGATGATACAGACATTGAAAACTCCAGGTTGTATTTACATGGGATCTTTGTTTTAAGATACATTAATTTGCATATGTAACAAAATAGAATAAGCCTGTGTTGGTGTTTACTACATATTTCTCCGATATATCGTCACAGTTTCCAAACTGGCAAGGTACAGATGGGTAACAAACTTCCTACCCTTGTGCAAAAGAAGTATGAGACATCCCAATTTATGTTTCTAGGACTTTCAATGAAAAATGCTGGGTCTTATACTTCTGGAGGTCAGAAGTCTAAAATAGATCCACAGGGCTGCATTTCTTCTAAAGGTTCTAGGGGAAAATTTCTTTCTTTGCCTTTTTCAGCTTCTGGAGGTTGCCCACATTCCTTGGCTCATAGCCTCTTCCTTCATCTTCAAAGCCAGCAGTGTAGCCACTTCTCTCCTCTGGAACTCTGCTTGTATCATTATATCTTCTCTCTCTCTCTCTCTCTCTCTCTCTCTCTCCTTCTTCCTCTTTCTCTCTTTCTTCACCCCCTTCTCTAATAATAACCTTTGCGATTATATTGAACTCACCTAAATAATCCAGGATAATCCCCTCATCTCAAAACCCTTAACTCAATCACATTTTCAAAGTCTCTTTACCAGAGGATTAGGGTATGAATATCTCTGGAGTCATTATTCAACTTATGACATGCAGTCTTACATGAGGGTGACATGTTAAAATGCAAGCTATAAGAATATATTTTCCAATAAAAATCATATATATGTATTAATATTTCATATATTTGATGTAAAATATATATATCCTCTTTAGCACTTACTATAGCTGTTTTAATGTCATTTGAGTCTTGGTTCTTCAGCTGAAAGGCCTGAAATATGTAGTCCAGAAAATAGCGGTACTGCTATATTTTTCTTATTTCTTGACTTGTAATTTATTAGCTAAGAAATTCTTCTCAGGCCACATGCCTGGATAAAAGAATAGTGGCAGGGTCCTTGGTTCTCAACAGTGATCTATAGATATCTAGATATTGACATACAGACATTCAAATATTGATGTATAGCTGTAGACCTGGTTCTAAATATTGACATACATCTAGATATTGACATACAGAGATTTCAATAACAATAAAAATGCAACAGCTATCTATAATTGATCACCAGTTCTGCTTAGAACTGGACTGGGTATTTTTCACACATTATCTCATGTATTTTTGTTGTTGTTATTTTTTGAGACAGAGTCTCACTCTGTCACCCAGGCTAGAATGCAGTGGTGAGATCTCAGCTCACTGCAACCTCTGCCTCCCTAGTTCAAGCAATTCTCCTGCCTCAGCCTCCTGAGTAGCTGGGATTACAGGAGTGAGCCACCATGCCTGGATAAGTTTTGTATTTTCAGTAGAGACAATTTCACCGTGTTGCTCAGGCTGGTCTTGAACTCCTGACCTCAGGTGATCTGCCCACCTCAGCCTCCCCAAGTGCTGGGATTACAGGTGTGAGCCACCGCACCTGGCTCATTTATTATTTACCAGGATTATCTGAGGCCTGTATACCTATCTTGATTTTGCATATGGGGCAACTGAGGATAAGAAAGAATAAGTAACTTGGTAAAAGTGAAAAAAAAAATGACTGCAGCTAGTTGCAATCTCAAGAGAGGGACCTACTCTTCTTTCAGAATGGGGAACTGGAGACCTGTCCCCAGTCATATACAGACAAAAATTCCTGTGTTCTTTCATTTGGCTGATGAGTTTCTTAGGGCACAGACAAGATCTCTGAATGGGAGTTAACCAGTTGCATTTTGAAAATGTGAAGCATCTGGGACAGGCCCAGTGGCTCACACCTGTAACTCCAGCACTTTCCGAGGCCAAGGCAGGTGGATCACTTGAGCCCAGGAGTTTGAGAACAGCCTGGGCAACATGGCAAAAACCCATCTCTACAAAAAATACAAAAATTAGCTGGATGTGGTGGTATATGCCTGTAGTCCCAACTGTTTGGAAGGCTGAGGTGGGAGGATCACCTGAGCCTGGAAAGTTGAGGTTGCAGCAAGCCGAAATCGCACCACTGCACTCCAACCTGAGTGACAGAACAAGTCCCTGTCAAGAAGGAGAAAGAGAAGGAGAAAAAGAAGGAGAAGGAGAAGGAGAAGGAGGAGATCTGTATGAACATGAGATACTTCAAACATAGTTCATCTTTGTTACTCGCCAGTCTTCCCTCCTCCCCTCTTTGTTTTATTTTAGTTTATTATTTTATTTTATTTTTGAGTTGGCTCAGTTCTTGTAGTTGAAATGGCTTAATGGTCATTACTCTTATGTGACTTTGCTCTTTGATTTGATTGTTTCCTCAGTTAGTTCTCACACATGATGGTAACCTCCCCTTGTTGCCTTCCTGTTTTCAACCTGCTGAAAAAAATCTCTCTCCCTGGGCATCATGCCACTGGCCAGATGAAACATATAGATATGAAAGAAATAACTTGAAAGTCACACCACTTGAGTGAGAGTAAACAGTGGTAAGTGGGGGCTCCACTGGTTAGCCTCAGGGGCTGAGTTGATGGTCCTTGGTCTTATTCAACTTAAATCCAAGGGATCGACAATAATGATGATGATAAAATAGCTTCAATAATAGGATAGAAAAGTGACAGAGACCTGTTGGATGAATGTCTTTCAAAGCCCCAGGAAAATTAACTGATAGTCCCTAGGGGAGTGCCGCCTATGGAGAGCAATTCTGAAAGAAATTTGCAGACTTCTGTTTAGAGTGGCTGCCTGGGGAGGAAGAGAAGGAGCAATGAGAGGCAGGAGAGGAAAGGTGGAGAGGTGAAGCAGGGGTGACGCTTCAAAGGAAAACCCTAAGGTTTCAAATCAACATTCCAAAGTTATCACAAACAGGTTTGTGTGTTTGCAAAAGAGTCTTCCTTCCTGGAGCTTCCTTCAAGTGCACCCTTGATTGACCTTCTGCATATTTGTACATTTTCTCTAATTTCATTTAAAATATAACTCAAGGTGGGCTAAGAGAGTCCACACATCATTCCCTTTTCACTTCCAGAGAGCAGCTCTTAGTCCAAGTCATCACAAGAGCTGAGGTCCTGTGATCTGTCCTATTGCTTTTGTCTGGAGATCAGACCAAAAACTTACAATGAATATTCAAATACTAATTTATGTTCTTGTTTATCTTGTACAAAAACACAAAAAATGTGCATCCTTCTACGTTCTTTTCCTGACATTGTGGAGAAGTGAAAAGAACATTGGACTTAGAGTTGAAAGTTGTGGGTCCAACACTTTACACTCTACTTATTAGTCATGGGACCTCTCTGAACCTGTGTTATCATTTGTAAAATGGAGAAAATAATGTCTATCAGGAAGCATTGTTAGGAAAATAAAATGCAATTGTGCTTGTGAAGGCTCTTGATAAATTGTTTAGTGCAATGCAGAGGTATTTATTGTTGCGTCAGAAAGGAAGCAGACAGTTTTGGAGACTTACAAACTTAAAAGGAATTAGCATGGAGAAAGTCCCTGAGATAACAAAACCCCACAAATACATAGGGAACAACAGGAAGCCATAAATTGTTTTAGAGCTTTAAGGAACTTTAGGAACATCCAACAGGTTACAGATAAGGAGTTTGGGGCACTAAATTTGACCAGATCCAACACTTCATAGGTCTAGAAGTCACATCTTCTATTTTCCAATCCAATGCTTGCTCTGTGGTAAAACAAAGTTCCAAAGGATTAATGAAGGGCCCCACAAGCCATCCTCTTCCAAATATCTACCCATGGTCATATATGCAAACCCTCAAATAAACAACTGTTTGGTTTAAAGTAAAGCGTTGGAAAAAGAAAAGAGCTAAAGGTTATACACTCAGAGTGTATTCCTAACAAATGGTAATTGACAGATTAGCTCATTAAGCAAATTTTATTTGCACTAAGGCTTTGATTATAGCACTATGTTGAAATTGTATAAGCTCCTCATGAAGCACATGAGAAAATAAGCATTAGCATTAGATAACATTCTTTCAGGAGACACGGTTCTTAAAGGACTCACAAACTAAGGAGTTCGTGATGTGAGTTTGTGAGTAATGAAGAGAGAAGAGACATATACATCAATTACACAAAGTTCTGAAGCTTGGTCCTATATAGGTTGGATAAGGGAGGGATGCTTTCTTGAGGGGTTGTGGGAAAATCAACATGGTGGAGATAGTATTTAAGAAGGTCTTGGAGGACAGGCAGGGCTTTCGTGATTGGAGTTGAGTGGTAGCAGTGGTCCATCTGGGAAAAGGGTTGCCTGGCTGGGGAGGACAAGCAGAGTGGCTGGGCTGGATCACTGAGTTTTTATTAGGGTGTTCTGGGAGATAAGAAAAATAAATATGACAAATCAAAGCATATTCCATAAAGCATTCCTCATGTGTGAACCACATCTAAAATAATTTCTATCATCACTATTCATATTTGCTATTATGAAATCAAAGTCCTCTAGGAAATGTGTACTATTAATGTAATGAACTGTGGCAGCCACAGATTTTGAGCACTTGGCATGTTTGCCCATCTTCCTTTTTCTGATTCCTTTACAAATCTCTTCTCTTCTATATGATGCTAGTGAGGCTCTTTGTTACTCAAAGGGGAAGTAACGTGCACCAAGTTTGACCAGCCATGGCACATTACACTAGACATGGTGATTGGCTCTGAGAAGAGCTTAGGGACCACACCAGACAAATCAGAATCATTTTCAACCAGAAGTGTTAGGAATGAGCAGTGTTTGCCCTTGAGTTTGCTAGAACAGGAGGATGTAAATCTTGACTGGCAGGTGGGAGTTACAGAGGCTCTCTCCTTCAACAAAATTCAGTTAGGCTCCTTGGAGCCCTCTTTTCAACTCATCCTTGACCTTGGCCTTTTGTGCCTTTTCTGTCCTTGCTGGGCCTGCATTGCTCAATCTTAGCAAGAATCCTGCTAAGTCAGTTTAGCAAGAATCGCTCCATCCTTGACATCTAATCATCCTTGATATCTGATTAAGTTCTTTAACCCCCACCATTGATGTGTAAGTCCTTAAGCTGCCTTTAGCAAGAATCCTGTTAGGTTGGTTTAGCAAGTATCTCCCTACCTTTGATGTGTCTTCTGAGTAACTTTCCATTCATTCACCTCCTCACCCTGCTCCTTGGCTGTAGACCTCTACTTGTCCTTGTTTACTGGAGTTGAGTCCAATCTCTCTATCTGATTGCAATTGAGTTGACTCTTACTGCAATAGTCTTGAATAAAATCTTCCTTACCATTTTAACAAGTGTAGTGATAGGTTTTTTTTTTTTTTCTTTAGCAGGGTGTAGGGTCTCCTTAGTCCCCACACTTTCTTCTGTGTCATGGCTGAAAATCAGAGTGCCTTGACTGCTTTGTGACTCAGCCAGCTGCAAGTTTTTCCCCTAGGCTTGAACTCAAACTGGGGCCTTGAAAATTCCCAGGCGCAGATAAAGGTATCTAGGTTGTTGCCCAAAACACTGAAAGAAACTGGATCTGGCCCTGAGCCAAATTCCTTAAACCCTGACCCCCCTTGCTGCCCACATACCCACATAGAACATCCTTTTTCTCTCACTGATGAGGATATGGTGCAGCACTCTATATACAAATTCCCCTAATGTATGCTTTGGGTTGCTCACCCTGGCATTTAGTGCTTCTTTCTTTGGAATTCCAACTGGCCCCATCTTAGGATAGTTTGGGGGACTCCCTTTGGGAGCTTCCCTGCCACTGCTTTTGGGGTGATCCAGTGCATTTAGCAGATGAAACACAGGGGCTAACAGAACTCAGCAGAACTGAAAGATGGGGAGGCAGATAAATGACCACATTTGAAACCCTGTGCCCAAAAGCCAGATGCATCTAGGACTTTCTAGTTATGTGAGCCACTTGTCTCCTTTTTAATTAGCCTAGATACTGTTGGGTTTCTTTCACTTGTCATTGAAAAATTTCAATAAATATAACAAGTTTTCATTGCTCCAGGAAACTAGACAGAGAATTGGCCAAAGTAGTATTAAAGATAGAATTCCAAGAATATCCAGATTTCCTCAGGCTGTCCTCCCAATGGCAATGGGAATAACAGTTGGTATTTCTTATGGATATTTTGTTCTTTCAAAAATTAACATTTTAAAAACACTTGTTGGAAGACAGATGCATGGTTTTATGTAGACCACTTTATTTAATCATGCCTTTCACAGAAGTCCTTATTTCACCTAATACACAGATCAGACACTGAGGTCAAATGTGTTTTAATGAACATTAGACTGTCTGCCTTCAAACCACAGGTTCTTTCCTCCATACTTCTCTAAATATTCCTTGACAAGGAATTTTTTTTACTTTTTGTTTCTTTTTTCCCTTTGTTAAAAACAGGGGTGAAAATTTACAATTGTAACCATTCTACATTGTTTCTTGAGTAGCTTCTTCAAACTTAAGCAAACATGGTGGAAAAGAATAAAACAATCTTAAATTTATCATACTTAATTTCTGTCCTTCCTTTAGTAACAATAAAACGTATACCTAATAAAGTGAATGGAAGCCTTAATGGGCAGAGACATTACACACTTCCTGGAAAGCTCTATGATGTTCCTAGGATTTTACTGCTTGATTGTATTGATGTGACAACCCAAAGCGTAGACATTTGCACAGCACAGGGGCAGCATTTCACAGCCCTCTTAGGAAAGCACTTTTATTAACTTTCAAACTGGACAAGCAAAGGTTTTGTTTTATGAGGGTTTTCTTTAGCCAAAAAATATTTTGACCCATCTGGAAAGGAGACAATAACCATTGTGAGTCTCTTTGAATCCTAAAGGCGTAAGTTTCACAATTGGATACCAAAATTATGTTCCCAATCTTAAATCTCAATAAAGATACTTAAAATTTTTTTTTAATTTTAATTAATTGATTAATTAATTAATGTTTTTGAGAAATTGTCTTACTGTGTTGCCCAGGCTGGTCTCAAATTCCTGGGCTCAAGTGATCCTCCTGCCTCAGTCTTCTGAGTGGCTAGGACTACAGGCACAGGCCACCATGCCCAGCACTTACTTTTAATCTATCTGTGTTTTGAAAATGATGTGTATCTAATTCATTTTTTCTTTGAGACAATGTGTCTTTAAAAATAATTTTCATATGTTTCCTCTAGAAGAAAAAAAATCCAGATTCATATATGTTACCTTATAAGAAAGCCCTACTCTTCATAAGTAATTGTCTCCACAAAAAGCAGTATCTGGCATTGTTATTATCATTGCCATAGTTTGTTTGATTTGGGACTGTGAAAGACACACTGTTTAGATGGTTGCATAGCTTGTTAAACTTCTGACGAGGTTTCCCAGTTCATTCTAGAAGGGTCAAACAGCATTTAGCATAGTGCCCTGCACATCTTATGCACTAAATAAACGAACCATTAGAATCCAGTCTATTGTGGCTTTGGATGTCTCACTTTTGGTAGAAGCAGGAAACAGGATAGAGAAAAAGTGAATGACAAAGAGAGACAACATAGAGACTTACATTGTGATTATAGTCTTACGATATAATTTCAAGTACATAGAATCACAAAATCTGGCAATATTAACTCATCTGTGGCATTGAGTGGGTTGTTATTTACAATTGTTTTTCTTTTCTTGAAAAAGAAAGCAATGCAAATCAAAACAATCCTGCCCATTGCAGGCTTTCACAAACATGAATATTTTCCAGTAATAATATAGTGTTAAAGTTTCAAATTATGGAAATGTAATATTCAAAATGCTTTACATCTCTTTTCCCCGTCCTTCCCCTCTACCCCATTTCATCCTTTATATATTTTTTTAAAGCATAAAAGCATATGTCGAGCATGTTTCAGTATGTGTCAATTTTAGGGACAAACTCAGGGTCCATTAATCACTTCAATATGCAGCTCCGACATGAAACAAGAACCAAATTCCATCTGCCTCTTTTAAAAATAGACACTTTCTGGTGCAGTTTTAGGTTCACGCTGGAAATTGAGCAGTAGATACAGAGAGTCCCCATGTAACTTTTACCCTCCTACATGTACCACTTCCCCAACTAGCAACATCCCCCACCAGAGTGGAACATTTGTTACAGTGGATAAATCCACACTGACAATCATTATCACCTTAAGTCCATATATAGTTTACATTAGGATTCATTCTTTGTGTTGTATATTCTATGGATTTTGACAAATGTATCATGACATGTGTCCATGATTATAGTATCATACATAATAGTTTCACTGCCCTAAAAATCCTCTATGCTCTGCATATTCATTTCCTCTCTCCTGCCCCTGGCTGATATTTTTTTTTACTGTCCCCATAGTCTTGTCTTTTCTAGAATGTCATATAGTTGGAGCAAATTCCTCTTTAAAGTAACTCAGACCACCAATATTAAATACAATTGTTTATGAATATATATAAAACCAAATATCATTTCTATTTATCTGCTTCTTAATGTTATAATCATATACTAGATAGCTCAACCACTTTGGGAGAGTTAAATCTTGAACTCTCACGTCTGCTTCTAAAATTGAGACATATTTAGTTTAGAAATGAATGCCTAGGTCAGGAATGTAAGACTTTAAAAATATATATTTTATTGCACTTTAGGTTCCGGGGTACATGTGCAAAACATGCAGGATTGTTGCATAGGTATACACTGGCAATGTGGTTTGCTGCCTCCATACCCCCATCACAGATATCTGGCATTTCTCCCCATGTTATCCCTCCCTAACCTCCCTATCTCCCACTGTCCCTCCCCTATTGCCCTCCAACAGACTCCAGTGTGTGAGGCTCCCCTCCCTGTGTCCATGTGTTGTCATTGTTTAACATCCGCCCATGAATGAGAACATATGGTGTTTATTTTTCTGTTCTTGTGATGGTTTGCTAAGAATGGTTTCCAGATTCATCCATGTCCCTACAAAGGACATGAACTCATCGTTTTTTGGCTGCATAGTATTCCATGGTGTCTATGTGCCACATTTTCCCTGTCCAGTCTATCGTTGATGGGCATTTGGGTTGGTTCCAGGTCTTTGCTATTGCAAACAGTGCCTCAATGAACGTATGTGTCCATGTGTCTTTATAATAGAATGATTTATAATCCTTTGGGTATATACCCAGTAATGGGATTGCTGGGTCAAATGGAATTTCTATTTCTAGATCCTTGAGGAATTGCCACACTGTCTTCCACAATGGTTGAACTAGTTTACACTCCCACCAACAGTGTAAAAGTGTTCCTATTTCTCCACATCCTCTCCAGCATCTGTTGTCTC
>CAUYQU010076324.1:0-12957 GCA_963574635.1 Cheracebus regulus
CTTATCAGAAAGAAACCTGGCATAAGAAAGTTCATGCTTAATGGGCCAAAGAGCAAATCAGAAAACTGCAGGGGTGACGGTATGCCCGTGGAGGGGTAGGGGTGGGGGTGGGGAATTCTCTGCCCTGGGACCTCCCTTGAATTGATTTCTCCCCAGGACAATGGGAAATAACATTTAATCCTTGGAGGGGTTTTTTTGGGTTTTTTTTTTGCCTGAAAGTGACTCTGATCCTGTTTCTGATGGTCATGTTCCTAGCTTTGTACTGAGTAAGTCACTGGCCTTGTAGCATCTGGAGTGATTGAAGTGACCCAAGAACCCCAGTTCCCATGTCACAAATGAGGATCCCACATATCTGGGGCAGAGATGAAAAAGGAGGCATGGCCAGAGGGTTGGGGTAGCCTGATTGCTGTGGGGAAGGGATATGAGGCAGAAGGAATCATTTCCCCCTCTTTATCCCCAGCCTTGGAGGAACCTCGTGTGCTTCATCAGCTGCAGTTGGAGCAAGATTCAATGATGAGCGCCCCCTAACGAACAGCTCATTGTGAACATGCTGAGAATCCCAGGAGCTGCTGGGGGCAGGGCGGTCTGGTGGTGAGAATGCAGGCTCTGGGGTCAGGCAGAGCTGGCTCAGGTCTCGGCTCTGCATCTTCCAAGGGGCACACCTCTGGGTGAGAGCCTTCATCTCACCAAACCTCAGCTGTACCATGTTCACAATATCCCACCTCTGAGGCTACTGTAGTCAGCCAGTGAGATGACAGGGACAGTCCCAAGAGGCGGCACATGGTCACCTCTAGGAGAAAGGACATCATGTGTGTGTAGAATGTAGTGTGGGCTTGGGGTGGGACGTGAGGGAATGGTGAGAGAAGATGAAGGGAGGTGAGAACTTCCAGAAGTGAAGGAAGTGACTCTTGTTACAAGAACAGCTGACAGGCTGTATTAGCCAAGGTTCTCTAGAGGGATAGAACTAACAGGATATGTGTACATATAAAGGGGAGTTTATTAAGGGGTGTTAACTCACACAATCATAAGATCCCACAATAGGCTGTCTGCAAGCCAAGGAGCAAGGAAGCCAGTCCAAGTCCCAAAGCTGAAGAAGATGAGGTCCGATGTTCGAGGGCAGGAAGCATCCAGCATGGGAGAAAGATGTGTGCTGGGAGGCTAGGCCGGTCTAATCTCTCATGTTCTTCTGCCTGTGTTCTATTCTGGCCACTCTGACAGCTGATTAGTTGGTGCCCACCTGGATTAAGGGTGGGCCCATTCTCTCCCTGTCCACTGACTCAAATATTAATCTCCTTTGGCAACGCCCTCACAAACACACCCAGGATCAATACTTCGCATCCTTCAATCCAATCAAGTAGACAGTATTAACTATCACACAGGCCCACAGAGCTGGACCCCATCCCAGACACTGGCTGCATGGCCCTCTCCTATGTCTGAGGTGGCCTTTGGCCATCCCATGCTCAAAACCCCTAGAGTTAGCCACCACAGTGCAGCTGAGCTCACTGGGGGTGCTTCTGGCATTCTGAGTTGGGAGATAGTGGGCCTGATGTTGGAGCTCTGGAGACAAGGCTCAGTGAAGAAATAAGGGCACAATGTAGTACCTAGCTGAGTGAGGGATAAGTGATAATTAAGAATATTATTAAAGGGTATTGATAAAAGGGTGAGGAGTTTGGCTCTACCCAGTATAAATGTTTAGGTGAATAAACTCAAGTCCACTGACATATACGGAGTCCTGCTGAGTGTCTACTCAAGTTCTAGGCACTATGGACTCCAAGGTGAGTCAGATCAAGCCCCTGCCCCTGGAAGATTGCTTGTGTGTGGAGTGATGCACCCGTGGTCTGACAGCACAGTCCAGAGTTGCATACTGGAATGAAAGCAGGTGCTATTAATATTAGCCTCCCAACTGGCAGATGGAGGCACAGAGAGATCAATTCACTTTACCAAGGCCACACAGCCAGGAAGTGGATATGCCAGGATTTGAACTTGAGTCTGTCTGATATGAGTCAGTGCTGTGAAGCAAGGAGCTATCCAGTCTACACTACAAGCCTCCCCATGATCATTACTCTGTGTTTAAGAAACTGAAGAGAAACAAACAATTCGCAGTGGTGATCAGCTGGTCTCTGTTTAAAGAAGAAAACAAGCCCCTGGAGCATTCAGTTGAAGTGATGTGACAGGATCTCCAAACCAGGCAATTAGTAAAATTTATCTGAACCTGCCACCTCCAGCCCTGCTCTAAAGCTCTCAGTGCCCATTGCTCAAAGCCCCCTAGTATCTTTTCTGGAGGACAGATGAGAGAAGAACATGTTTAGAGCCTTGATTGGTATTAAAGACCCCAATGGGACACCTGTCTGCACAACTCATGAAGCTCCACTGCATAACAATCCCCAAGAAGCCAATTCTAAGTTTTGTTAGTGAACAAGCCATGGGATTTTCACTAACACCTGGGGGCTCATTAAAAGTTGACATACAGTTTTCATCTCCACTTAATTTTTGCAAATGAAAGGGTCTCTAAGGATCAGCTACAGAGCTTCAGGCAGATGAGGTTTGAATGTACAGCTCAGGGATTAGATGGAGACAGAAACACAGGCTAATCTCACTCTGGGAGAATGGTCCCAGAGAGTTTTCCACTTAGCCTCAGGCAGGTGTCTGATTAGCATCAGAGACACAAGTAGGCATTGGAAGTGGCTCTTTCTTCCCCAAGACACCATAGTCCCAGAGCTCCACATAGCCAATGTTACAGAAAGCACCACAACATCTTGGCCATCAGAACCAAAGTATGGAAAGCACTTGGTACCAAGCGTGGCTCCTGTGAACATTTTATGCTGCCGGAGGAGATGGAGGGAAGGTCTCCAGAGATCCAAGGTGGGTCAGGCTTCTGCTTCCTCCATCCTAATACTTACTACACTCTTCTTATTATATAAATTACTTGTTCAATACTTACTCTCCTTCTCTACTCAATGTTCCCCACAGGAGGATAAGACCACACTGGATTTGCTCAACCTTGTGTTCTCACTGCCTGGCACCTAATAGATGCTCAATAAATACAGAGAAAACAAACAAATGACTCTCTCATTGCAACCCCATTCCATGTCTGTGAGTTGCAAAACCCTTCTAGAATGTGGGTGGCTATTCTCTAGTTGTTCTGAAATTCACTTTGTAGATGCGGCTGACATCATTTGAACCCACCTGCCCTTATGCATGCATCCCCTTGTAGATAAGTGTCATCTCATGTCTGATGGATTATGGGGGAAGGACATTTGGATACAAGCCTCTGCCTGTCTTTTAGGCTCCTTGAGCCACTCCTTACTCCTTGCTACCCAACGCTCCTGTCATATTGGCTTTCTTCTGTTCCTTGGATGAGTAATCATCTTCCCATCCCAGGTCCTTTGCACATGTCCTTCCCTTTGCTTGGTGCACAATCTTTCCTTTCCCTCTGCAGAATGACTCAGCTAGAGTGCTACCTTCTCCATGAAGTCCTCCCCCATCAGCCTGCCCTGCTTTCTGAGGATTCGTTTGTCTATTCCTGTAGCCACTGCCATTCCCTCCTTATGCTCCTTCTGCTTTTGTCTGAAATTCAGTTATTCATCATTCACCTTCTCTCCTTCACTGTAAAGTCCACGAGAGCAGGATTAGGTCTGT
This sequence comes from Cheracebus regulus, assembly GCA_963574635.1. NCBI lineage: Eukaryota > Metazoa > Chordata > Mammalia > Primates > Pitheciidae > Cheracebus > Cheracebus regulus. The sequence continues at coordinate 3,640 of CAUYQU010076324.1, forward strand.
ATTGGCCATTGCAGTCTCCCCCTGGCTCAGTGATGAGCTCCAGTGCTCTGGATACATCTGTTAAATGCGTGGCTGCTGAGATTGAACTTCCTTCGAGCTGGAGATAAGAGTTATCTCATGCAGTCTTTGGGGGTTGAGGCTGGTCACTTTCATCATCTTAAGCAGCCAGTGTGGCTCTTCCTATTTCTTCCTGTTACCACACAGCAGATCAAGCATGAGGTTTCCTGTTTCTGTGAATATTTATTGTCAGGCAGTTCTTATCTCAGATGGAGGAGACCTCTTGAGGAAGAAGTTGACCAAGGCATTGAAGAGCCCTTCAAAACAACTCAGCCTTCCAACCTTTAAAGGAAATGTTATCCTATGAATATTTATGAGACATCTAACATGTGCTAGAAATGTGACTGCGACCTGGATTCCACCTCTAAGAGCTTCTGGACAAGGAAGGGAGACAAACCAGTGCATTAGTCATTGAGATACTGCAAGATAAGTGCAATGAAAATGCTGCAGACTCCTTGTTACAGCCCCTTTCCCTTCTCTAAAACTCACTGAGGTAAAAAGATCCAAAAAGGGAATCCATTTAGGATAAATTACCATTAATACAAACGAGAACCTGCCTGGCTTGTTTCACTTAACACAATGTCTTCCAGGTTTATTCATGTTGTGACGAATGACAGGATTTCCTTCTTTTTCAAGGCTGAATAGTGTTCCCTTGTGTATTTATATCACATTCTCTCATCCATTTATCCATTGATGGACATTTAGGTTGATTCCATCTCTTGGTTTTTCTGAATAGTTTTGCAGTGAACATGGGAGTGAAGATATCTCTTCAACATACCCTGATTTCATTACCTTTGCGTATATGCTACACTCAGAAGTGGGATTGCTGGATTACATGATAATTCTATTTTAAATTTACTGAGGAATACTCTTTTCTATAATGACTGTACTCATCTGCATCCCCACCCATAGTTCACAAGAGTTCCCTTTTCTTCACATTCTTGCCAACATTTTTTTATCTTTCATCTTTTTGATGTTGGTCAAAGAACACAAAATTTCAGTGAGACAGAAAGACCATGTGATCTATTGTGCATGACGGTGACTATGATCAATAACAATTTATTGTATATTTGAAAATGATTGACAGTGGATTTTGAGTGTTCCCATCACAGAAAAGAATGATAAGTGTGTGGGATCATGCACATGTTAACTGGCTTGGATGAACCATTCCACAATGTATGCAGATATCCAAATATCATGTGGTACAGCATAAATATATACAAATTTTGCCAATTAAAAAGTGAGTGTCTGCCACATTTCATGTATCTGGGATCAGATGGAAGAAACAGAGGAATTTGTCTCACAATCCCCAATTCAAGGGCAGAATGCAGCGAAGGGAAGTAGCTGGAGAAGATGCTTCTTTTTCTCTTCTTTTCCTTCCTTCCTTCCTCCTTCCTTCCTTCCTTTCTTTCTTTCTCTTTCTTCCTTTCTTTCTCTTTCTGAGATGGAGTCTCACTCTACCACCCAGGATGGTGTGCAGTGACTCGATCCCAGTTCACTGCAACCTCTACCTCCTAGATTCAACTCAGCCTCCTGAGTAGCTGGGATTACAGGAGCCCACCACCACTCCCAGCTAATTTTGGTATTTTTTGTAGAGATGTTTCTTGAGGGAGGGATGAGTCTAAGCCATGCCTCCTTGCAGCTGTGAGCACAGGATGTGGTGCACAGGAAGGGCTGATGCACATTTGGAGAATGCATCTTCTGGAACTCATGTTTTTTTGGTCATTTCCGGGTGAAGCTCAGTGGAGAGACCCAGAAATGCAAGGGTCCTGCCTGGGAGAAAAGCTGAGCGGAGTCACAAGGCTGAGGCTCAAAGCGACTTCTGCTTATTTGCCACACACTGCTGGGCACATAGTAGGTGCTCCACAACTATTTGTGGGACGAATGAAGGAAGAGCCTCTACGGTTCAAGAAAAAATTGAAATAGGGGAAGAGGGAGAGGCATTCACCCCAACCAGACACCTACCCTGGGCCAGAATCCTCACACATAATGTTTCTCTTCCTGGAATAATCCAGCCCCATTTTACAAAGTGGAAAATGAGGTCCAGAGAGGCCAAGCCGCTGGTCCAGAGTCACAGTGCCCCCACCAGGCAGGGCTGCAAGATGCAGCTGAACTACGACCTTGGTCCTCCCACCCCATCCCCTGGCTCACAACTCACCTTGTTTCCTGTGAACCAGCCCCACATCCTCATTTCTCTGGGCACAGAAGCAGCAACAAAATGCCTTTCACCTAGTCCTGGCTCCATCTCTCGGCTGTACATCTGTTCCTCTGATGTCCCTTCCTGGTTTGAACTGTGCCAAAGAAATGTCTCTGGAGAAAATATCTGCAGGTCCAGCCCAATTTCTCCAGATTCTGGATCTTCTGCTGTCCCAGGAGGCTGAGCTTGAAGGAAAGCATTGGCCAGACCCTCAGTCCAGGCTGGCATCTGCCCCTGCCAAGCTGGAGGCCCCAGCTCCCTCCTGGCCTCTACTTCCAGCCCAACCTCCTCTTGGGCCCAAAGCAATGGTTCTAAGATACCTCCAACCCTCTTCACAGTCTGGCTCCAGTATGACTTCTCCAGATCCTCCACCCTATTGTGGGCACTCAAGCTGGCTCCTCTGCCTAAGATACCCTCCCTGCCACTGTATCTGGGGACCCTTCCTCACCCTTCAAACTCAGCGCAAATGTCACCTTCTCCATTTTCTCACCTGCCTTATAGAGTATCATGGTATCATACCCTTAATTCCTTATTTTCTTCAGTGTATACTTTTTCAATATTTACTAGATGTAAGAACCTTTTTAGGTGTTGGGAACACAGCACAGACTCAATGAGATGCTGTCCTTGCCCTCAGGATGTTACAGTTTAGCAGGAGACACAGAATGACCAGGCATTGACCAGGCAATGACCACAATGACCACAATGGTCAACCAGGCAATGACCACAATGTGTGGTGGGGGAAGCTCAGACCCAGAGAGGCACCTGACTCAGCCCAGGGTGTAAAGACATGGAAGGCTTCCTGGAAGAAATGATGTGAGACTTGAGACCATTTGACTGAGGCAGATGGGGGTGAAAAGAAGTGCGGGATGCACAGGAAAATTAGGTGAGAGGCCGGGCATGGTGGCTCGTGCCTATAATCCCTGCACTTTGGGAGGTCGCAGTGGGTGGATCACCTGAGGTTAGAAGTTCAAGACCAGCCTGAGCAACATGATGAAAACCCTATCTCTACTAAAATAAAATAAAATAGACCTGGCATGGTGGCATGTGCCCGTAGTCTCAGCTACTTGGGAGGCTGAGGCAGGAGAATCACTTAAACCCAGGAGGTGGAGGTTGCAGTGAGCTGAGATCATACCACTGCATTTCAGCCTGGGCAACAGAGAGAGACTCCATCTCAAAAAGAGACAGAAAGTTATAGGCTGGACGCGGTGGCTCATGCCTGTAATCCCGGCACTTTGGGAGGCTGAGGTGGGCAGATCACCTGAGGTCAGGAGTTTGAGACCAGCCTACCCAACATGGTGAATCCCTGTCTCTACTAAAAATACAAAAATTAGCTGGGTGTGGTGGTGCACGCCTGTAATCCCAGTTACTCGGGAGGCTGAGGCAGGAAAATCGCTTGAACTCAGGAGGCGGAGGTTGCAGTGAGCTGAGATCATGCCACGGCACTCCAGCCTGGGTGACAGAGTGATACTCGGTCTCTAATTAAAAAATTTTTTAAAAGAAAATGGGGTGAGAGAGAGCCCAGCATACTGAAAATGTTCCCGTCTCATTTTAGCTCAGAGATTGAAAGGGGAGAGAGAGTGTTAATAGTGGAGGAGGGAGTTGAGAGAGGATAGCAGAGAAGCCATCAAGGACTAGAGGCTGCGTAGAGCCTTGTAGGTTTCAGTGAGGCATTTGGGCACTAGGGAGCCATGGTGGGTTCTAAGCGGGGGTATGTGGGATGTAATCTGGTTTGTTCAACAGGATCCTTCTGTTGTTGAATAAGGTTTGGACTGTAGTGATGGGAACTAAAGCAGGGTGGGTTGTATGAAGTCCCTCCAGAAATTCATGTCCTTTTAGAACCTCAGAATGTAAAATCATTGGGACATACAGTCTTTGCAGATACAATTAATTACAATCTTGACATGAAACCATCCTGGGTTAGGGACCACACTAAACTCAATGATAGGCTCCCTCATTAGAAAGAGAGAAGACGGCTGGGAGCGGTGGCTCATGCCTGTAATCCCAGCACTTTGGGAGGCCAAGGTGGGCAGATCACGGGGTCAGGAGGTTGAGACCATCCTGGCCAACATGGTGAAACCCCGCCCCTACTAAAAATACAATAATTAGCTGGGTACGGTGGCGAGCACCTGTAATCCCAGCTACTTGGGAGTCTGAGGCAGGAGAATTCCTTGAATCTGGGAGTCAGAGGTTGCAGCGAGCAGAGATCATGCCATTGCACTCCAGCCTGGTGACAGATCAAGACTCCATCTGAAACAAATTTTTTTAAAAAAAAGAAAGAAAGAAAGAAAGGGAGAAGACACACAGAGACATAGAAAAGAAGGCCGTATGGAGGAAGAGGCAGTTTTGGAGTAATAACATCTATAAAGCAAGCAACTGCCAAAGATTGCCAGTAGCCACTGGGAGGCAGGAGAGAGGGAGGAAGCAGATTCTCCCCCAAAATCTCCACAGAGAAGAAACCCAGCCAACACCTTGATTTTGAGCTTCTGGCCTTTAGAACACAATAAATACATGATTTATTTTTATTTTTATTTTTGTAACAGGGTCTCCTTATGTTGCCCAGGTTGGCCTCCAACTCTTGGGCTCAAGGAATCTTCCTGCCTCAGGAGTAGCTGGGATTACAGGAGTGCACCACCGCCTCTGACTAACGTTGTTTTATTTAAGTCACCTAGTTTGTGGTACCTGGTTTTTTCATTTTTTTTTTTTTTTAAAGAGGGTGTCCCAATCTGCCACCCAGGCTGGAGTGCAGTGGCATGATCTTGGCTCACTGCAACCTCTACCTTCCGGGTTCAAGCGATTCTCCTGCCTCAGCCTCCTGAGTAGCTGGGATTACAGGCACGTGCCACCATGCCCAGCTAAATTTTTTTTTTTTTGTATTTTTAGTAGAGACAGGGTTTCACCATGTTAGCCAGGATGGTCTTGATCTCCTGACCTCCTGATCTGCCTGCCTTGGCCTCTCAAAGTGCTCTGGGATTACAGGCATGAGCTACCATGCCTGGCCTAAAATTTTTTCTCAATTTTTGCGGGTACATAGTCGGCATGTATATTTATAGGGTACCTCAGATATTTGATACAGGCCTGCAATGTGTAATAATCACATCGTGTAAAATGGAGTATCCATCCCCTCAAGCATTTATCCTTTGTGTTACGAACAATCCAATTATACTCTTAAGTTATTTTTAAATGTACAATTAAATTATTCACTATGGTCACCGTGTTGTGCTATCAGACACTAGTTCTTATTCATTCTATTTTTTTTGTAGCCATTAAACAACTTCACTTACCCCTCACCCTCTCACTACCCTTCCCAGCCTCTGCTAACCATCTTTCTACTCTCTATCTCCATGAGTTCAATTGTTTTTTGTTGTTGTTGTTGTTGTATTTGTTTTTTTTTTTTTTTAAAGCTGGGTTCCGACCTGGGCACACAGGGCCGCCAGGGAAGATTTGAGGAATGGCATCTATAAATGCGGACTGATTTGGAGGAAGCCTGATGGGCCCCAAGTGCTCCCCAAGGCCCCTGCCCGTCTCCTGGGCCCCGCATCCAGCACCAGGCTCCCCTAAGATTCATTTGAAACTCACCCCTGGAGAAGACAGGGATGATGTAACGGCTCACCCTTCCGCCCCGCCCGCCCTCTTCTGAGCTCACTGCTTGGGTGAGGGAGCCAGGGGCTTTTCAGATAACCACAGCAGGGCAGCCCTCGCGGGCGCAAAGAAAAGCAAGTGTGCACCCCAGGCTGCCTTCCTAGAGGAGGTGACGCAAGCACGGGATCAGGATAAAGGCTGTGGGTAATCAGAATGTTAGGGGTGGATCTTAGACTCAGAAAGGGTCCGCATGATGTCAGAGGCGAGTAGAGACTCCGGCATGTGTCCTCATTACAGAATCCTGCACCCAGGATCGCTGTGCGCGTGTCGCCACAGGTCGTAGGGTAAAAGTTGCGTGTGGGGGACACCGCCCTGTACCATCCTCTGCGCGCCTCCGTGTGTGGTGCTGCGAGTGCGCATGTCTGCGCCCATCTCCAGGTGTGCATGGGGCCGGGACGCTCTGCAGGTGCGTGTCCATCTCCGCGGGCGGGGTCTCTGCCTCTGTGAGGGCTTGGGTCTGAACCCTCGTGCTCGTGTGCGCGCGTGCTTGTTGTGTGCACGCTTGGTGTTGGTGACACAGCCTGCAGCACGTGGGGAAAGGTGGCAGGTGGAGGCAGGTGTGTGGACGGATGTGTGAGGGTCACAGTGGGCACCCCTGTCTCAGTCTGTGGAGGCGCAAGCCGCCCATCTCTAAGCTTTCCTGAGGAGGCTCCCCCTCTGCTTCCAGACACACCTGGGTTGAGGGTCAACGCTGCCCTGGGCGGGAGCAGGAAGCCTGAGCTGGGACAGCACTGTGGGTTCTGCCTCAATTAATTCCGGACTGACCCTGGGCACCCCAGGACTCTCCCCCTCCTTTCCTGAGCAAAGGCTGAGGGTGAACCATGGTGCTTTTTTGCGGGGCAGGGGGATGGAGTTTTGCTCTGTCACCCAGGCTGGAGTGCAATGGCGCAATCTTGGCTCACTGCAACCTCCTCCTCCAGGTTCAAGCAATTCTCCTGCCTCAGCCTCCCTAGTAGCTGAGATTACAGGCATGCACCACCACACCAGGCTAATTTTTGCATTTTTAGTAGAGATGGGGTTTCACCATGTTGGCCAGGCTGATCCCAAACTCCTAACCTCAGGTTATCCACTCGCCTCAGCCTCCCAAAGTGCTGGGATTACAGGAATGAGCCACTGCACCTGGCCCCGTGGGTGCATTTTTAAAAAACTGAAATAAAATTCACATAATATTGAATTAAATATTATAAAGTATACAGCATAGTATTTAGTACACTCACAAAGTTGCACAACCACCACCTCTATCTAGTTTCAAAATATATCCCCCCCGCCCCCCGCTTAAAAAGCCGTACCCATGATCAATCGCTCCCCATTCCCCAAACCAACATCTGCTTTCTGTCTCTACGTACTGGCCTGTTCTGGACATTTCGTATCAATGGGATCAGAACATGTGTGACTCTTTTGTCTGGCTTCTTCCACTTGACATCATGTTTTCAAGGCTCCTCCTGTTGAAGCATGGGTCAGTGCTGTATTCCTTTTTATTTTATATAGGTATACAGTAGGTGTGTATACTTACGGGGTACATGAGCTATTTTGACACAGGCATACAATGAGTAATAATTACATCAGGGTAAAGACAGGATCCGTCACCTCAAGCATCTGTGTTACAAACATTCCAATTATATTTGTTTTTTTGTTTTTCTGTTTTTTTTTTTTAGATGGATTCTCACCGTCACCAGGCTAGAGTGAAGTGGTGTGATCTCGGCTCGCCACAACCTCCACCTCCCGTGTTCAAGCGATTCTCCTGCCTCAGCCTCCTGAATAGCTGGGATTACAGGCATGCACAATCACACTCAGCTAATTTTTGTATTTTTAGTAGACACAGGGGTTTCACCACATTGGACAGCATGGTTTCAATCTCTTGACCTCATGATCTGCCCATGAAATTATCCATTAAATATTTTAAAGGGGACAATCAGTGGCATTTACTACATTCACGATGATGTGCAGCTACCACCTCTAGTTACAAGACATTGTCACCACTCAAAAAAAACTTCATATCCATCAGTCAGTCATTCCCCATTCCACCCCCATTCCCTAAAAATCACTCATCTGCTTTCTTTCTCTGTGGATTTACCTATTCTGAACATTTCCTATAAATGGAATCATATACTATGTGGCCTTTCGTGTCTGGCTTCCTTCACTCAGCCTCATGTTCTCCAAGTGCATCCACATGGTAGCATGTGTCACTGCTTCATTCCTTTGTATGGTTGCATAATATTTCATTGTATGGTTAGACCACATTTTGTTTATCCATTCATTCATTGATCCAGTTTGCATTTTTTTTTTTTTTTTGAGACGGAATCTCATTCTTTTGCCCAGGCTGGAATGCAGTGGCATGATCTCAGCTCACTGCAATCAATCTCTGCCTCCCAGCTTCAACCAATTCTCTGCCTCAGCCTCCCAAGTAGCTGGGATTATTACTACTTCCCACCACCACTCCCGGCTAATTTTTTTGCATTTTTAGTAGAGGCGGGGTTTCCATCTTAGCCGAGCAGGTCTTGAACTCCTGACCTTGTGATCCTCCCGCCTCCACCTCCCAAAGTGCTGGGATTACAGGCGTGAGCCACCACGCCTGGCCTATTTGCATTTTAACATAAACTTTTGTATTTTGCATCCAGCCTGTTTGCAGACTGGCAAGAAAGAGAGAGAGAAAGGAGTCACAGCCTCCTATTTTAGTTTTTTGAGGAACTTCCATAAACTAAATAAAGGAGGACTCCTGTTGGTGCAGGGAGGAATGCTGCCCTGGGGGAGAAACTGGGCAGCTCTGACTCTGGCCACTCAGGGAAGGTGATGAGAGAAGCCAGGGCTGACAGGCTAGGTTTCTGCACCAGCAGAGGCTTGGGGTTGGAGGATTGGGGTAGGGGTCAAAGAGAGGAGTAACCAGCAGAGTCACGTAGTGGAAGCGTGCTGGGCCCATAACCCAGAGGTCAATGGATCATAACCATCCTCTGCTAAGAAGTGTTTGGTCAGGCATGGTGGCCCACACCCGTAAATCCCAGCACTTTGGGGGGCTGAGGCAGATGGATCACCGGAACTCAGAAGTTTAGACCAGCCTTGGCAAAATAGTGAAACTCCATCTCTGCTAAAAATACAAAAATTAGCCAGGTGTGGTGGTGCAGGCCTGGCTAATACCTGGTAATCCCAGCTACTCGCAAGGCTGAGGCAGGAGAATCACTTGAACCCGGGAGACAGAGGTTGCGGTGAGCCAAGATTGTGCCACTGCACTCCAGCCTGGGAGACAGAGCAAGACTCTATCAAAAAAAAGGGGGGAGGGCCGGGGGAGGAGATTCAGAGAAGAGCATTGGCAAGTGACTAGAGACACAGGCTCAGCTGGGGTCAGAGGGCGGGAGTCTATGGTGAAGCCAGTTAGCTCCTTATCCTTGGGAGGGTCTCAGGAGTTAGATCAAACAACCACATCAACAGGA
>CAUYQU010076327.1:0-61494 GCA_963574635.1 Cheracebus regulus
TTCTTTTTAGCATGAGTCCACTAAACGAAAAAATCATTAAAACTGTTTACAATAGCAAAGACCTGGAACCAACCCAAATGCCCATCGATGATAGACTGGACAGGGAAAATATGGCACATATACACCATGGAATACTATGCAGCCATAAAAAACGATGAATTCGTGTCCTTTGTAGGGACATGGATGAACCTGGAAACCCTCATTCTGAGCAAACTGACACAAGAACAGAAAATCAAACACTGCATGTTCTCACTCACAGGCGGGTGTTGAACAATGAGAACACATGGACACAGGGAGGGGAGCACTACATACTGGGGTCTGTTGGGAGGAAATAGGGGAGGGACAGCGGGGGGGTGGGGAGTTGGGGAGAGACAGCATGGGGAGAAAACAAATCACACTGCCACGTGTGTACCTATGCAACAATATTGCATGTTCTTCACATGTACCCCAAAACCTAAAATGCAATAGAAAAATAAAATTAAAAAAAAAAAGAATGACACAATGGACTTTGGGGACTCAAGGGGAAAGGATGGGTAGGGGATGAGGGATAAAAGACTACAAATTGAGTGCCGTGTATACTGCTCAGGTGATGGGTGCACCAAAATCTCACAAATCACCACTAAAGAACTTACTCATGTAACCAAACACCATCTGTTCCCCAGTAACCTATGGAAATAAAAAAAAAATTGTAATAAAAAATTGATCTAGAAGAAGCTCTTAACGTTGTCTTGTGGTCGCAGACATTTGCATCCATATTTTTATTGCAACAGATAATGTGGTGATAAGCAAAGCCCTTTCAAGTATAGAAACATTTACATTAATGTAAAATTCTATGGAAGAAATAGAATGATATTTATATACAAGGAGAAGAAAAAATCATGTAGAAATGCCAACTGTTATTTGAGATTTTTCATGTATATTTTCAATGGGTGATTCGAGACAGAAAATCATTCTGGCATTTAGATTTCACTGGGTAAATTTAAGATCAGGTGTCTGATTTTTAGTCGACCCTTTTTTATTTTTAAAACTCCCATATTTGCTGGTACAAAAAGTATGTTCTTTGCAACTATTCCAACTTATAACAAAACTTTGTAGCTGCCACTTACAGTTGCAACATTGTAGAAGGGAATATATAGTTTTAAAATTTATTTTTGGTGTTAAAAATAGGCAAAAATTTCCATCAAATGAGATGATTCTGAATTGCCTTTTGGCTAAAAACTCAGTGATGCTTTCTTGTTTATTCTAGCAGGAGAGTCAGTCTAATCCAGTCTTTTGTGGTGATCACCCATCACGGTGAGAAAGAAAATTATTAGCAATGGAAGAAGTAACATCAGGAGGCAAACCACAAACAGGAGGTAGCAAAAGGTGTTAAGATTTTTGGAAAAAGTACAACAATTGATTCAGTCAGTTGTTAATTTGGGAATTCTCTCTCCCAGTTGATGATCTAAAGTTTCGAAATCCAAAAAAGGTCTACAGCAGCCTCCTGCTCGCCTTCTTAAGTCTTGACAGGACATAATAAAAAAAAAAAATCCAATGAGATTCATATTAATCAAAGCAATACTTAATTAAACTTAGTCTTCCCGGAGAGAGCTGCCATACAAATTACCACGAACTCCATGGCTTAAAACAACAGACATTTATTTTCTCACAGTTTTGGGGGCTGGAAGTCCAAAATCAAGCTGTTAGCAGAGTTACACTTCCTCCCAGGGCTCTAGGGAGCATCCCTCCTGCCTCACTCAGCTTTTGCCACCCCCTGCATCTTGGCTTCTGGTAGCATCTCACCCATCTCTGGCTCTGGTGTCATAGGGTTGCCTCTGAGTCTCTGTGGGTACCTTTGTGTCTCCCACAAGGGCATTTTCCTCGAATTTAGGGCTCACCGCATTCCAGTCACCCTCATCCTGATCTTTAATGACACCCACCAAGACCCTGTTTGCAAATAAGCCATATCCTGAGGTTCTGGATGGACATGAATTCTGAGTGGACACTCTTCAACTCACTGAGATTTTATATGTGCAATGTTATCAGATATCCTTATAACTCAACAAGAAATAAAAAGAAGAAAGTAATTGTTTGAGAAAGAAACTTGTCATACCTTACAGATGAGGCAGTGAAGGTAGACAGACACCTGCCAAAGTCAAAGCTGAGATTGGATTCCAAGACGTCGGGTCGTAAGTGCCATTCTCTGCGCACCTCTGCGGTGCTGACTGCTGCCCTGGCTCTCCACCTAGTCCATGTCTTCATGAGGACCAGTGGCGCATGCCCCCATCACTAGCCTCGGACAGGCATCTCCTTGGTGGCCTCACTGAAGACCAGGGAGAGGGACATGTTTTATGCAACTTTGCCTCCAGGATAGATGCAAGGTTCCAGCTCTACACATTCTTCCAGCCCATGAGATGACCTTGATTTAAACAACAGAAAAGTGCTTTCCAGCAGATGGAAGTCCCCTGTCCAAAGGATGAGTCCATAAGAGACTGCATAATCCAGCCCTTCAGGTACTAAAAGCATGCAATGCTCAATTAAAGCAGACAATCTGGCTTTCTGTGTCCTCATAACTGACCCTGATCAGAAAAATATGTTTAACTGCTATGGGCAAAACACTGCAGTGTGCTTCAGGAATCACGCTGATCTTATTACTATGTGACCTTTTACATTTGTGGCACTTATGTGTTGTCCTTAATTATTGTGTGAGTATTTTCAGGATAAGAAACATCTATGATTTTTTCATGCAACCCTTTTTTTAGACTGCTTTAAAATGAAATATGTTCATCACCTCTGACATTTTCCTCGATATCTTTATAAAAGAAATATATTGTAACTGGAAGAAAATTGTGTTCCCATTATATGTTTTTAAAGACTCAGTAAAAGAATAGATTTCTTCCTTCAAAATGGAGAGTCACTATAAGCAGGGGGTGATGAAATTATAAGGAGGTATAAAGAAGGCAAATGATAATTCCATTCTTTTGTAGGACAGTTGGAGATCTGACTTAAAGTCTATGAATATTCAATGGTTCATCTGGAAGAACTGCTTTCTTTCCAGTCAAGTAGCATCATTCGAGATTTTTCATATATATTTTCAGTGCATAATCTGAGAGAGAGAATCATGCTGGTATTTGGATTTCACTGGGTAAACTTAAGATCACATATCTAATTTTTAGTTCATCCTTTTTTTATTTTTAAAACTCCCATATTTACTGATATGAAAATGACATTGTTTACAACTATTTAAACTTAGAACTTTGTAGCTGCCACAATAGAATAAAGAGTACTTATTCTATTGCACATTTCAGAAAACTGACCCACTACCAGCAAGAGGGGCAGTGACGTTATACTGATCTACTGGCAGGGCTGTAGAATTCTATTGATCAACTCTTACTTGTGGCACTAAACACTCAAAACATTATCACCAGCATATTTACAAACTTGTGGATTTTCTACATTTTCAAACTACAATATTTCTGGTCATTCCAGCTTTATAATTTTATTAGAACAAATACTAGAGCCAAACAGACATTATGTTTTCTTCCCTCTGCTCTTCCAGCTGGAATCATTGCAGGAGTTTTGCTCATCTACCAAAATGTAAATCAACGGCTTTACCTTGTCAAGAATGGAGCATAACAAAAATTACATTCACAACAATTGTCAAAGTGTGGTTTATACTTAATTATTATAATGAAGTTTTTAAATTAAGATTGAAGCAATATATGTATACATATGAAGGTGAAAAGGCAAGTGGGGTAGGATTACCATCGGTCTCTGAAAATGATCTTCCCTTCTGTGTGAAAAGATAGAAGGACTGCCCAAGCTGATCTGGAAATAAACTACACTAGCATTTACAACAAACTCATATGGCACTAAGAGAGATAAACATGGCCTGTATGAATATATTAATGATGTAAGATTGATGGTATTGGAAACATAAAGAAAATAAATATATTAATAGTGATACATTTATTAAGTAAATTTACTCCTTAACTATCTTATCAAAATAAAATAGAATTTAGTCTTAGATGTTTTGAAAAATTCAGAAAGCTAAGACTTTATGTAAGTTTGAATAAAGATCTCACTATAAACTGATTAAAGTATGATGAAGGAGCCTCTCTCTTTAGAGTGGCGGAGAGCTGGGTATGGTGGCTCATACCTGTAATCCCAGAACTTTGGGTGGCTAAGGCAGAATGATTGCTTGAGCCTCAGGACTTTGAGACTATCCTGGGTAATATATTGAAACCCCATCTCTAAAAAATATATATATCTATGCTTCTTGCCAGGAAACAATTCAGTTCCTCCAGCTGAACCACAGAATAACTGGAGGAAGACTTGAAATCACAGAGGCATGGTGGTGTTACCTGTAGTCCTAGCTACTCAGGAGGGTGAGGAAGGAGAATCGCTTGAGCCCAGGAGGTTGAGGCTGCAGTGAACTATGATCACAGTACTGCACTCCAGCTTAGGCAACAGGGTGAGACCTTGTCTCAAGAAAAAAAAAAATTAAACATTTAAAAAATAGAAATAGAATGGAGTAGATGGGAGAATTTAAGTGTAATCAGAACTCATGCTAGCTTTCCCAGCTTTAATTGTGTTTTATTATCTAAGCAGGACACAAAACATAAACTTCTTCACCTTCTGTCAGAAAGCGCAAATCTGAACTTGCTGTAAAATTAAAGCTGATGTCATTTTGCAAGACCTTTAAGATCATAGGTGAGAGTTTTCTCACAGTTACTTAAAATGTGGTTAAGTGAAATTTCATGTTATATAGAAGATTTGGATTTTTTTCCTGACAAAGATAAATTGCACTTGTAACATTTTCCCAAAACTAATGATACTAACAGATTTGCCTACAAGACCAGGGTCATAATAACTCAGGGTCATATGGTTGGACACACCAGACACAAGATTTTGTTGTTGTTCATTTGTTTGTTTTCTCATTTCAGCTGATTCTAATTAGTGATAAATGACTAATGTATCAAATAATAAACTAGAATTATTTTCTTAAATGGAATGTTCAGTCCGTCAAAGTTTTCAAAATAGCACATTGTGCAATGAAAAGCAAGCTCCCTGGAAATACTGATTGTTATTTAATATTTCCCCATTACCAGCAGGTCTTAACCAAGTAAATTTTGGTAAAAACTTATTCCTACAAAGCGACCTGAATTTATAGCATGGAAGAAAAGACACATCCTTTGTGGATACAAGATCCAGGGAATCATGGGGATCCCCATCTAACAAATCAGATGCCACTCAGAGTCTGAGAGCTGTTGGTAGCCTTAAGAGGTTCATGTAAGCCAGGCGCAGTGACTCACGCCTATAATCCCAGCATTTTGGGAGACTGAGGCGGGTGGATCACGGGGTCAAGAGATCAAGACCATCCTGGTCAACATGGTGAAACCCCGTCTCTACTAAAAATACAAAAAATTAGCTGGGCATTTGGCACACGCCTGTAGTCCCAGCTACTCGGGAGGCTGAGGCCAGAGAATTGCCTGAACCCAGGAGGCGGAGGTTGCGGTGAGCTGAGATCACGCCTCTGCACTCCAGCCTGGGTAACAAGAGCGAAACTCCATCTCAAAAAAAAAATAAAAATAAAAATAAAAGAGGTTCATGTAGAGTCAAGTTCACCAACAGTGTGACCATATTGTTCCGTGAGAGTCGATGGACCATTCTTCTTGCTGGAAAGGAAATCAAGTCACATATTGTAGGCTTGGATCCTATTTTAAAGTGTCATGCTAGTTAGTCTGTATATACTAAGCTGTTTTCTGAAATTATATTGTCCTAGAATTCTGAATTGTGTTATAAATTATTCTTGTAGAATGTCCACAATGACCCTCCTCTGGCAGCTATCACAAGAATTTAAAGTTGTTCTAAAATCTACATCTATAAAAATAAACAAAATACAACTGTTTCAAAATGTTTTTCCTGTCATATTAATAATATCCACAACCAAACCGAGTATTCACTGGCAATATAAAAATATAAAACTGACACTGATGAAATGAAGACAATATTGGTCCCACTTCTCCTGCCCTCCATCTGGGGAAGACCTTGGTCTTTCTTTTCTATGTATTGACACATTCTCCATGGAGAATTTCTTAATCTCCTTTGTTTGAGAAGATTCCAATTTATCCAAGTTCCTTCTTCCTTACCACACAATTAACACCTCATTATACAGTAGTTCATGCACTGATTATTTTTGTCTAGCGATTTAGCACTTAATAATAAATGATTCTGTTCTTCAATTTTCTTTGACTATGCTGCCTGGCTCCCAGTCCTGTTATAAACATTGCATGCAGACCTAGGGCCCTATTGCCTGGGATCCAGCTCTGCTCCTTTAATTACAAGTGTGTGTCATCTCAGGAAAATTACACAGACTTTGTTTTTGCCTTCATTTTCTTGGTGCAGAATGGAGACAATGATAAACATACAGTTTTATGGGTTGTTGTCTGAAGTAAATATGATTACATTCAAAGTATGTAGAGCTCTCTTGGAGCTGTAGTGTTATATAATGTTAGCTATCATCATCATCATTTTATTGTTATAGTTATTTTTATCCTCAATGCCGGTGACCCTCACACCATATCATTGGAACTATGCCTTGCACAGGCTTGATCCCACGGTGAGTGCTCCGTGAACATAGTCTCCTTGTGCATGAGTGTGGGTGCGACTCATGTTTAAACTCTCAATAACACTGTATTTATTTATTCGCGTAGGTGTATGCAGCCATAAAACACAACTGTGAGATGCTAATGAGACAATAGTAGAGTATAAACTCATAACACATCAATAAAAAACAGTTCCGCTTCTAATGCAAAGCTTTTCTGAAGATCATGATGACACAGAGTGGAAGCACTGAAATAATCTTGCGGAAGCTCTAAGGATGACATAAATGTAGCAACTATTGAAAACATTTTTGTTTCTTTAATTCTATTTATTCATCTAAATAAATTCAACATCATCATCTTTGAAATTTCAAGCTGGGTAGGTGGCTCACACCTATAATCCCCAAACTTTGGGAGGCCAAGGTTGGCAGATCACTTGAGCCCAGGAGTTTGAAACGAGCCTGGACAGCATGGTAAATCCCTGCCTCTTTAAAAATACAAAACATTAGCCAGTCATGGTGGCAGGCACCTGTAGTCCCAGCTGCTTGGAAGGCCGAAGTGAGAGGATGATCTGGGCCTGGAAGGTCAAGGCTGCAGTGAGCTGCGATTGTGCCAGTGCACTCCAGTCTAGGCAACAGAGCAGGACCTTCCCCCCATCTCTCTCCCCGCCATATATAAAATTCAAGAGCAGATTTAATACCAAGAGAGTGTTAAATATATATAATATATATGTAATATTAAGAGCAGATTTAGTATCAGGAGAGTGTTAAACAAATTAGATACATTTTCATGTGGCAGAATAGGATACACCCATTCAAAATGCCATCATAGAACATATCACATGTAAGGAAAGTTGTTCATGATCAATGTTAAGGGAACAAAGGTCAGTATGGGTGAAATTCCATGAAGAATGAAGAGGAGGAAGAGGAAGTAGAGAAGGAGGGGGAGGGGAGGAGGAGGAGGAGGAGAAGGGAGTAACAGGAAAAAGGAGAAGGAGGAAGAGAGGGAGGAAGAGTATTTTCTTTCGGCTGAGCAAATCGAGTTTGAACAAAAATATTTCTGACTGAGGAGTTCAGTCTAAGCCTTGCATACTTGAATCTATTAGTGAGGCTCAGTACTGCTGCGAGGGTGGAGGTAAGAACAAGTAAACAATGTAAATGGCCCTTGCAGAACAATTGCTCTCACTTAAAAAGAGAGTACAAACTGAGATGCTGCCCATAGCTCAGAAAAATCACGTGTGCAATTTTTTTCTGAAAAGAAAAACAGATTAAAACGACTACTTGGAAATAAATTTAATGATTGAGCACTCTTAGGACACTCAGGGCAAAGGAAAGAACAATAAGGACAAACACAAATCAGTGTATAAATGTTGTTTGTATGTTTCTCAATTTATTTTACCTTAAAATCCTGCTAAACACGAAGTAGTTGCATGTTCTGTATATTGATCTATAAACCCTGCAAAATAAGCTGTACATGCAGTTCTTAATTTGTCCCACGGGAAAATTTTTATGGAAAACACAAAGAGTCTATATCTACATGTTGTTTATATTTGTATGCATCCCACGTCATTATGAAAGCATATTTTGAATTATAAATTAGAGTTGGTAATTTTTATTCTATTTGTCATAATCTTTTCTAATTAAAATCATTTATTAGGATGAGAATCATGAGACCTTTTGAAAATTAAAACAGGAGGTCTTTAATCTGACTTGCTTACAGACCCAGGCCGGGGGAGCTCATCAAGATTCCAAGCAGGAGACAATTAAAGTGTCAATCTAGTGAGATGTACGGGCTTTCTTGAAAACTCAGACATAAGATACCACTTAGGCAACAAAATCTACAGGATGCAAATGAAAAATATTAGCACTGACTCTCTATTCTGATCATTTTGTTATTGATATTGTTATTCATATATCAGAATGACTAATATACTCATAAATTTACAATTACATTATGATTACAGCCAGATGGTATATTAGTGTTATTATTTTATATAATAATATGTACTAATGATACACATGTATTTATACAAATGCTTATATCCAGATAGATAGTCTCCTCCATTCCCACATTTAGGATTCTATACCTATTCTCTAAAAGAAAATAAGAGTTTTCATGAACTGAATCAAAACTTCAAGCACTGTGGCTATTTTCAATTTCCAATAGAAAACAAATTTCATGGTTCAATTCCAAACCTCTATTATATATGTGTGGCTTGTACTACCTAGCAATTTTTATTTACAGGTTAAATAGAAGCATAAAAAAGTTTAAAAAAATGCAAATAAAATTGACAAATATATAAATAGCTGCATGTATATATGCTTATTTCATTTTCTGAGATGTCTCAATTTCATGTTATGGGTTGGAATTTGTCCTGAATGCATTGCAGCCAAGGACATGTTTTTCTGTTTGCTTAGCCAAGAAATACTTTGTGGGTTATGAATTTGGTTAAAATTAAGATCATAGGTGAATATTTTCTGAATGGAAGAGTCACAGGTAAATCAGAAAAAAGGAGGAGAAAGTAAATGTTTAGCGGCATCCCATTTTGGAAATAGATTGGCTGTTACATCAAAAGGAAAAAGGCAGCAGTGAAATATGGGAGACATGAGAAAGAACTCTCCGACACATCCCTCTATTTGCATGCAAATATTTTCCTTGCTTGATGTAAACCAAACAAAAAAAAAATGTAGATTTCATTTGGATTCTGTGCGTACAGGGAGAATGCAGAGACATTTGCTCTGGCGGAAACATTTAGTAGTAATTTGATGCCACAGGAGGATGAGGTGGCTGAGATGGGAACTTGGAACAGAACTCTCTGACATGCAAGGGCTTTAAGTACAAGACGAAGGGCAGTCTGTAGCTACCAAGGCAGCTAGAAACTTCTTTCAGATACTTTATTTGTAGAACCCCAATAAACCTCTTTATAACAAGCACCTTTATCTTTTTATTTCGTTTTTTTTTTTTTAATTTTACTTTAAGTTCTGGGATCCATGTGCAGAACGTGCAGGTTTGTTACACAGGTATACACACGTCATGGTGGTTTGCTGCACCCCCAACTCCTCATTCAGGCTTCAAGCCCCGCATGCATTAGGTATTTGTACTCTCTGTGTCCATGTGTTCTCATTGTTCAACTCCCACTTACGAGTGAGAACGTGCGGAAAAAGGACCTTTATCTAAAAGAGTGTTGTCCAACTTGTTTCTTGCTCTTTAATGTTGCTGAGACAGATCTGTTTGAAGATACCCCACTATCTGCTTGAAGCCATCGTATTTTACAGCACTCATACATCACACACACACACACACTCACACACACACACACACACCCTCCTTGGACACGCCAGCAGATGTCCCTGCCTAGAATGCACTCTTCGGTACCCTACATAGTCCCTGACGGGCAGCCCTGTTTCTGACACACCTTTATCCTGCCCCATTGCAGTCCTTGGCAGAAATGGAGGACAGAAAGAACTTTTAAGATATTATGCCGAACACAACCATGTTCAAAACCGATTGCACAGTAGGAAAATAAATGTTACTTAACACAAAAACCTATTTCAGCTGATTTTGGCTTTCAGGATGATATTGTGATCTAAAGGCAGGTGGCCTTTGGAGGAAAATGTTTCTAGTTTTGAGTTTTGAGTTTTATGTAGCCACCTCCTTCCTAAATGACTTGAAACAATGGAGCAAAAGAAGTTTTCACCGACTGGACCAAGTTCGGAAGAAAGTGGGGAGTTGTCCTAAAGAAGAAAATATGATATTTGGAGAGCAGTGGGGAGGGAGGGGCCTGGAAATGGAGGAAAGGCTTTGCCCCCTGGAGAGCAGGTCCATGGGCAGGACACTCTGTGAAGTGACTGGGGCTTTAGGTGCAGGCACAGAAGAATCTGTTGAACTGTGATGCAAACTCATTACAGCAAAGTTTAGTAAAGATGTGTAGCATGCAGTGTCCTCAAGCCTTTGGCTTTGTGGAAAATTATTAAAGATTGTTACATCTTACATTTGGGTTTACTTATAAAAAGTAGGTGGGATGAGCTACAATAAGGAGTTAGATAATTCAGCTGCAAACTGAAAGAAGAAGGAGGGAGGGAGGGAGGGAAAGAAGGGAGGGAGGAAGGAAGGAAGGAAGGAAGGAAGGAAGGAAGGAAGGAAGGAAGGAAGAAAACAATAATCAAAGATGATCATGAGAATCTCTACCTTGTATATCAAATATTCCTTAATAGGTATGTGTTTATCCAGGTGTGTGTGTGTGTGTGTGTGTGTGTGTGTGTGAGAGAGAGAGAGAGAGAGAGAGAGAGAGAGAGAGAGAGACAGAGAGACAGAAAGATAGTAAAGAAGAAGGAAAGCCCAGATTAAAAAACTTGGAGACACACAGGTTATATTATAATTTAACATGAACTTGAACTATGGGAATCAAATATTCCATTTATTCATTTATTTGTGTAAATCATTTTAGGCACAACGTTAGGTCCTTGGGGACACAGATGTTAACAAAATGGTCTCTTTATCCCGGGTGTTATTTTTAAAGAATAGAGAATCAGAAGCCAGTTTTGGAAGTAAGTGGGACATTTATGATTAATGAGTTAAGAAACAAAGTAGAAAGAAACCTTACATTTGGCACAAATAATGTGAACAAACATACACTAGGTGAAACTTCATAATATTTGCAGTAATAATATTTAAAACAAAAAAACTACAGAAGCATAACAGCCATTTTAAGTTCAGGTATAGGATGCAATTCGATCTGGAAAAAGATACTTTCCGTTATCTGGTCATCAGATGTCATTCAAAGACATCAAAAACTCTTGTAAACTCCTTGCCTTGCTTTTCCTGCATTTTAAATCAGAGAGCTATTCTCACGGACCGTATGGATAAGCGCTCCACACAAAACAGCATTCTCCACCCTGGAAGCTTTGCAATGGAAACTTCGCAAAGTTAGGGGTGGAGCTAAGGGAACAGACAGGAGGTACAGAAGGAAGGGAAGTTGGGACTCTCAGGGAGTTATTGCCACTGCCCTGCCTAATGGGGCAAAAAAAGTGTGGTTTCCAGAGCCCAGAAAAAGGCTGCAGTGTAGAAGAGTGTCACCAACAAGGCCTGTGCCCTCTGCCAGTGGGACCCCCTAATCCCTTGAGCCCAAGATCATGGGAAAGGGAAGCAACATTTTTTTTCTTTAAAATGTGTCATTGTTTCCTTGGTTCCTAGACCTGCTCATCTCAGGTGTGAGAGAGGTGGCATCAAACATCGCCTTCTGGTTTCATGCTTTCCTTTTCATGGAGGAAAGGACCTTGCAGGGCAGTGCCTTCACAATGAAGGTGCTGTCTCCCAGCTGGTGACTTAGTCTTCAGTAGGTCATTCTCCATGTTGTGCTGTGACATGGTGTGGCACGTGGTCAATCACTGAATTTGTATTTGTCTCAGGCGTCTAAGGGTTGTCTGGGAAATTCTGCTGATCAGAATTAGAATTGGCCGCTCTCAGCTGGGCACTTAGTCACCTGTGGCCAGCTCGGGAGCAGGCTGGGAGCTGACTGGCCTAGAATATTCCCAGCTGAGACAACTCAGTTTCCTCCACCCATCTCGTCCTCCAGGGGCTGGTCCAGCGTGTTCTGGTGGGGCCTGGGTCCCCAGAAAGAGTGTGCATGTTGTCAAGCCTCTTCTTGCAGCATGTTTTTAACTTCCCACAGGCAAAAGCAAATCTCATGGCCAACCGGGAATCTGTGTGGGAGGAAACTAGGAATGGGCGTGGAGGCAGGGAGAGGTGGGAAACGAAGAACTTTCCACTGGTAGTGCAATCTGCCAGAGGTACATTGGCCTCAAAACATTTAAGTGTGGAGGTGCTCCTTTTAAATTATCATCTGGATGATTTTATGGAACATTGTTTTCGTTTATTTCTTAAATGCTTGGAAGAGTTTCTCAGCAAAGTCATTTAAGCCCAGGTTTTCTTTTCGCATGGTTTCAATTACATTTAATCAATTACAGAATCAATTTGTTTAATAGATAAAGAATAATTTTAAGTTTCTCTTTCTAATCTCAGTTTTGGTAAATATGTATTTTTTAATCAAAGTTGTCAGGTATTTTTTCAATATTGGTCATAAAGTGATGTTTTATGTAGATGGGATTTGTAATCAGCCTTATGATTCTTGATTTTTTTTTTTAAGACAGAATCTTTCTCTGTTGCTAGGCTAGAGTGCAGTGGCATGATCTTGGCTCACCACAACCTCTGCCTCCTGGGTTCAAGCGATTCTCATGCCTCAGCCTCCTGAGTTACTGGGACCACAGGTGCTCACCACCACACCTGGCTAATTTTTGTATTTTTATTGGAGATGTATTTTTGTTTTTTAATAGAGAGGTGGGTGGACCTCAGGTGATCCACCTGCCTCAGCCTCCCAAAGCGCTGGGATTACAGGTGTGAGCCACCATGCCCAGCTGATTCTTGATATTTTTAATCTGTGTTTTCTGTGTTATTTCTTGCTAATTTTATCAGTTGTATTAATTTTCTAATATCTGGCTTTTTAAGAGGTAATACCATAAAATATAAAACGGAGACATTCATATTGGGCAGGGAACACCATCAGATTGTGATGAACATCTGACATTTTTGAAAATAAAGTTAAAAATAAACAGTGAGATGGTTCATAATAAACTTAACTACATCAATAACAAGGATGTGCACACAAGTTAAAATTTAATTCCTATGTGGAAAGGTTGATAAATGAAAGAATATTGAACCTGGAGAAGTCCAAATCTGGGAATTCATGAAAACTCTCTTCAAATAGCGGAGAGGCTGTCATATGGAAGAGGGGTTAGTTTTTTTCTCTGCTTTCCCAAGAGGTTGGGGTAGGTAGGATTTACTAGTGGAAGTTATAGAGAGATGGATTTCAACTTCATTAAGGGAGACTATCATTGCTCTGCCAAGCAAGGATATCTTGGCTTAAGTTGTTCAAGCTGAAGCTGGATCCCTGCTTAATGGAAATACTACATGGCTGTGTTTCTCAATGTGTTCTCTCCCTGAGCTCTTGCAGGAGTTCTGCATGACCAAAATGATTTTTATAATTACACTGAGACATCGCTTGCCTTGTGTGTTGCACTGATGGTGCAAAAGCAATGGTGTAGAAAACTACGGATGGCTGAGCACAAATAGGAGCAGCAGCATGAAACTATGTCAGCAGTGAGTTTCATTTTTATCCATCAGAACATTAAAAGGAATCAAGTTTTGACTTTATTTAAGAAAGAGCAGTAGGTTGGGTATGGTGGCTCACACTTGTAAAGCCAGCACTTTGGGAGGCCGAGGTGGGTGGATCACATGGTCAGGAGTTCGAGACCAGCCTGACTAACATGCTGAAACCCTGTCTCTACTAAAAAAACAAAAATTAGCCAGGCATAGTGGCCTGTGCCTGTAGTCCCAGCTACTCAGGAGGCTGAGGCTGAAGAATTGCTTGAATCCAGGAGATGGAGGTTGCAGTGAGCTGAGATCGTGCCAGTGCCAGGCTGTTGCCAGCCTGGGCAACAGAGTGAGACTCCCTCTCAAAAAAATAAAATAAAATAAGTGAAATAAAATAAATAGCAGTAAAATAAATTAACTGTTTTTATAGCATTGACTCTTTAATACACATCTTTTTAAACGTTCCTTGTGATAGATGGGAAATATGCATACTTAGCTTCTGGAAGTCAAAGTATGATGATTATTTTAAGAAAAAGCACTTGTGTGATACAATTGTGGGGTGATTTAGTTACTTTTTCATGGAAAATAATTTTTCATTGAAAGAATAACAAGAAATCTTCAGTTATTCAGATGTGGACATTTAGCAGGTATTTTCTTAAACAGAATAAACTGATCCTGCCACTTCAAGGAAAACGACAGATACTATTTGTTGCCAATACATTTGAGCTTTCAAGTGATAGAATTTTGGAAAAACATGTAAGCTCTCTTGTGATCTTGAAGCTTCCTAGTAGCTACATATTTCTCTTATGATATCAGTGCTGATGATATAAGTGTGGATTTTTGGTATGATGTATTTAAATATGTCAACATTTGCAGGAACTGAAAAACTAAAATATCTAGCAATTCCCAAATGATGTCATGTGTGATGTTATGGCATCATACATAGGTAAAAGATCTGTTGAATGTGGGACATAAACTCATGGATATTAATGTACCAGAGTACAGAACATTCACTGATAAGTTTTCAGATTCTACATTACAATTTTCACATTGATGCTTTTAAGAAACTACTACTTGTCAAATGTTGGTATAGTATCACATGAGGATAACCACAATTATCTGAAAAGGCTATTATAATATTCTTCTTTTCCACGTATATCTCCATGTGAGGCTGAATTTTTTCATATACTTCATCCAATGCAACATATTTCAATTGCATGCATGCAGAAGCACACAGAAGTATTCAAAGGACCCAGGTATCCTCTATAAAGTCAGACATTAAAGATATTTTTCAAATGTCTTTATGGCAATGCTATGATAGATGGGAAATGCATCTATGGCATTGCCTATTTTCCACTTTAAAAAAAATTAGAAAAGATAGTAACTCTTATTAATAAATATGTTAACAGACTATGGGTTTATTATTACTTTAAAAATGAATCAAGGAATAACTAAGTTGTTTCAAATTTAACTTTGAATATGCTAAAGATTTATAGATATAACCTACATAACCAAAACCTCCTTAGCGTTCTCTAAAATTCTTTAAAGTGTAAAGGGGTCCTGGGATGGAAAATTCCAGAAGGATTATTACAGATCAGAGAGGTGAATTAACCTCATGAGCTTCATGAGTTTTTTTTTTTCTTTAAATACAACATTTGATCCCAATGTTGTAGTTTTGGTGTAGAATATCTTGTTGACATAGTTCCTTCAATCCCCATGAGTGAATTCCCAAATATGTGCATGGTACTGATTGGTTGGCCAAAATGATTGGGACAAATGTCAAAATCCTTTCATTTTATTGTATAAGCATGATTTAATTTGAAAATAAAAGGGATTTCATACCTAACACTTAATACAAATGTTCACTATGTCATCTGCAAGTAAATATTTATATCAGTCCAAAACGGCACCTCAGCTCAGCCATGAGCTGACTGGTTCCAGAAGGTGACAATTGTCTTACCCCATCAATATCTTAAGTGGAATAAAGACTTAAATGGTGTTTACATACATATAACGAAGGCAGGCAGTTGTTGAAAATCCTCTCTTAAAAATAAGAAGAAAAACTTCAAATGTGTTTAAAATGTGTAGTATTCATTTTGTTTTACTCTTCCACTATGTTTTATGATTCCCTGGAAGGCACATTATATATTAATAAATGGCTGGTTTTCACTTGATTTTTTTTCACCTTAATCTTTCCTAATGGCAAAAATCTGTTTATGTGTGAACTTTAAAAGTTTGAGTAAGATGCTTCAATGCTAATTGAGTTTTTCCCTGGAGAAATCATCTCTAATTAAAATTTTTTAGAAACCTTGGCCTGTTAACCTAAACTTTAAAATGGTATTTTCTCATATTGTTATATGCCAGCTACACACATAGACCAACTGTACTCAAAATTGGAAATCTTTCTCCCTAAAAAGATATCAGAGGTCTTCAGAAGAGTATTGACCTAATAGTAATATGCAGCTTATAAATATGATGTATAGCTATTTAAAGAATCCATTTAAATACAGACTGTTATTTCCCAAATAGTGAGGAAAAAATCTTTTTTTTTTTCTTCTCTGTAACATTCTAGGGCACCTCAGCATGTAACTTTATATATCTAAGAAATGTGCTGTGACTTACAGGGTTGAGAAAACAATCGCCATTCTTGAACAGCCATTTTTTTTTCATTTGTTTAAGCAAATATTTACCAAATGTCATCTAAGTCCCACTCATTTGCAAGGCACCAGCATAAAGTGTCAACCACATAAACATATCTATTAAGTAATATTGTTTTTGTTTCATGAAAATCTGATTCTGAATGTGTCTGGGATCTGATATTCTTGAGACCAAAATTTGTATTAAGTGCTATTTGCCACTGCAAATACAGAATAGCTCATGAATTATTTCAGCATTTAGCATTAGTTCTTATTAATAGGTATGAGGAAGCACTCTTTCAATTTTTTGGTGCCCGATTGTCTTCACAATAATATTGTGATGTAGACTTTTCATCACCTCTGTTTTTCATACTGATATATGATCTATAACAATGGACACAGGGTCCTGTCAGGGGTGGGGAGCTAGGGGACGGATAGCTGGGGTGGGGGGATTGGGGAGGGAGAGCATTAGGAGAAATACCTAATGTAGATGATGGGGTGATGGATGCAGCAAACCACCATGGCACGTGTACACCTAAGTAACAAACCTGCACGTTCTGCACATGTACCCCATAACTTAAAGTATAATAATAATAAAAACAATGTACTCAATGCCAACCCTTCTACGAAACTTAATATTGTAATCTACTAGTTTATTAGTTCCATGATTGTAGACATGATAATACTTTTTGAAATTACCTATATAAATAAAAAATAAATTTGTTTCTCTAAAAATATCACTCTTGAGGTCTATTTTCTTTATAATAGTATATACAATAGAAACTTCAAACTAATGCTCAAGAAAAATTCAGTAATGCCTCTAAATTGCTAAGCACAAAACTGAAAGACAATGTCAGTTTGTCATGCCATTAGAAGCAATTTTATCAGCCAGTACATTTGCAGAAAGTTCCTGGCATCATTTGCTAAATGACTTGGCTATTATTCTCATTCATACAGATATATTACTGGGAACAGCATTTATAAACAATAAGTGATGTAAAAATACGAATGTAGACATGAGAATCTGTAATGCTTTTAGGAAAGACGATGAGTCCTACTGAACCTGAAATGAATGGTGATTATGATTTAGATCTGAGCTTCCAATAAAGTAGCCATGAGCCTCAGGCAACTACAAACTCTTAAGATGCGGGTGACATTAAAGACATTTTTCAAGATTTAAAGCAATGCTCTTTTCCTCTTTTAAAAAAATTTAAAAATATAGTAATTTTTATTAATAAATGTCTTAACAGGCTATGGGTTTATTATTATTACTTTAAAATGAATCAGTGAATCATTATTTAAATTGTTCTCAAATTTAACTTTGAATATGCTAAATTAATTGAGATGGACACCAGATTTCAAAGATGTAGTGTGAATAGAAGAAACATATTTCATTAATAATTTTTATATTGCACATTGAAATAACTTTTTTGAATATATAAGTTCATATAATAGAGTTAATTTAATTGGTTTTAGTTTTTTTAATGTGGTTACTAAACTATTTAAAACGATTTGTATGTGTCTTACTATATTTCTATTGGACAGTACTGGTGTAGACAACTGGTTAATGAAATGTGTAGATTTTTAAAAATTCACAATCTCTTATAAAAGAATTGTAAACATGTCAATAACACATCTGGCATTGAGTTTTTAAAACTTTTTTTTATTTGCCAACTATGTTCTTTGATCGATTTACTATGACTCACTTCCAAATTCACTGGCAATGGCATAACAATATACTGGAAGAAACTGAGTTTTCCAACATCGATTTTAATTTACTTTATTTTGCCATTCAGAAGGATCATGTTTTGATGAATATTAGTCATCTACCCTTGAATTAGTCATCTACCCTTGCTTGAAAATATCAAGAAAATTTAAAGCATTTTAACAACTTCAGAGCACATGGAAACACATTGACAAGGTAGATTGCATATATACTCTGCAGAATGTATATGACATCTTTTAAAAATAGTACCCTTTTTCCAAAAAATATCTATTATGCAAAATGTTGGCCTGGTGCTGTGGCTCATGCCTGTAATCTCAGCACTTTTGAGGCTGAGGCAGGCAGATCCCTTAAGGTCAGGAGTTCAAGACCAGCCTGGCCAAAAATGGTAAAACCCTGTCTCTACCAAAAATACAAAAATTGGCTGGGTGTGGTGGTGGCAGGTGCCTCCCAGCTACTCAGGAGGCTGGAGGCTGAGGCACAAGAATAGCTTGAACCCGGGGGGCGGAGGTTGCAGTGAGCCAAAATAGCACCACTGCACTTCAGCCTGGGTGACCGAGACTCCATCTCGAAAAAAAAAGAAAAGAAGTTAACCAAAGACAGCATTTCTCAGACTTGAAACATCATTTTGTCTCCAAACTGATAACAAATATCAGACTTAGAGTTAGAGTTTTCCTCTCTGACATCTCTCCCCAGCTCTACCTTAAGCTCAGGGCCATTTTATTGTGTTAAGACCGAAGGCATTAATTATCTAAATCAGGATAGGAAAACATTAAATGGCTGAGACCTAAATTACAGTAATATTTCTGCTGATGACAGGGAGATTGTGAAAGATACAAAATCAGGCATACAATAGCAGAATAAGGCATCTCTCTCTCTCAGTATGAGCTGGACATTACAAGTTCTCAGATTTCCCTCAAACTCCATTTTGTTGTCTTTCCTGGTTGCTTCTGGGCCCCCAAAGAAGACCTTTGCAGTCCCAGCAGGTGTAGAGTGATCCATGTTTTTGCTTGTTTCCTTCCTACCTTTTTGATGATCTTCTTTCTCCCTTTAAATCCCAATCTCAACCTGGACCTCTGTGTGAAGCCATGGTGAGTTCAGAGCTTTTGACGTGCTCTATCTGCTACCACTTATTCTAGCAACACTCAGCCTGTGCTCTTCTCCAATCTTGTCCCTTAATAAAATCTCCTCTGACCTGAGCATAGTTCTGAAAAGTGACTCCAGAGATGAATACAATCATTTGTGTGACAATGATACTAAATGCAGATGGCGTTCTGTATTACGTCTCCAGCTAACATACTTACAATATATACAACATATACTGCTTTAATCATACAATAAATGTATGGCTCAATATTCAGTTATGAAATATTTGCTATGAAACTGACATTTTAGAAGTCCTTTAATTAAATAATTGGCGTGATTCCACCCTGCTCTGATTCTTTCTTTGTAAAATTTATGTAGCTATCATTTTACCCTCAGGCATTTTTTAGACTCTCTGTCACTGTTTGGATTATAAAGGTCTCATGCAGTTTCAAGAGAGAAGCCTTGGTTAGTCGTGATGGGGTCTGCTGTTATATAAATGATGTTGATATATAAATACAACATATATATATATATATATTTATATATATATATAAATACATACGTGTGTATGTGTCTGTGTGTGAGTACATGTTATATATCCAAACAGAAAAATTTTCCCAAGTTCACATAGACTGGCTTATAATGGAAGTAAAATCCTAACTCAAGTTTTCTGATTTTAGATCCTAAGCTTTGTGGAATTGCACTTTTTAAACCCAGCCCTAAGAATAGACAAAAAAAAAAAAAGGTCAAATACATGAATAAAGCTGGTAGTATTAGTCTGTTTGTTACAACATCATTGAAAAGTCGACAGCTGTTTACTGAATTTGTACATTAGATTTGGATCATTTGCCCTAGAATACAGGCCATACGTCAAACAGAAACTTTCTCCTTCACTCTGGAAGGGACAAAGAAAGGGAAGTTAAGGAGAGAGATGTGATCGTACTCCAGAAAAGCTAATGCAGAGGAATGGTTGTTGCCAAGTTGGACAGTGTGGTGGGGAGGGTTGAACTGTATGCTGTGTTCAGAATTTGCTCTGGGGAGTCCCAAATAGAGAGTAGGGGCTTAAAAAGGCAGGCAACTCTCCCCTCCCTCAGGACAGCTAAAGTGGCCCTTGGGAGCTGGAGTAGAGATTTCCATCATTGCTAACGTTACTGCAGCCTGTATCCCTAGTTTCTTGGCTCTTGCAATAGTAATAGAAATGAACTCTAGGCCAAACAAATATTCTCAGGCAAAATTGAATTGGCTTAAGCCTCAACTAAAGCAAGGGAGCAGCACCCCAGTGCTGGCTCCCCGAAGGGCTCAGCTCTCCTTATTTTAGGAAGCTGGCACATGAAAAGGAGCCCCATGGAGGCAGTTGGTGGCCGGGAATTTTCAGCACCTGCACTGTCTGATAACATGTTCTTCATGCATCATGTGTCTCCCTAGCATGTTAAATCTTCACCCCAGGTATGTTTTTAGTATTTTAATGAGATTCTAATGAGGAAAAACCCAGTGTAGGTCGGTGCTGAGTCCACCTTGTCTCTAGCTTGCTGTATCTGGTCCCGTTCTTACCAGGAAGGCCAGCCTCACTTCAACAACCTTGGAAGAGAACCAGATTCTTATGGGGAATGCTGGGGTCCCATTTCAGCAATCTTGAGGGACATCACTCAAGGAATAAAGGGTTAGGCTCTTCCTTTTATGGTTAGGAATTTAACTTGCTCAGCTAAGTCAGGAGGGGGTCAACTTGCTAAGAGAGGCAAAAGTAAGGAGTATGCCTAGACATATTGGGCATATTGGGATCCTGAGCACTGTGTCTCCTGTCTGCCAGGATGGAGTCTCATCCCTATGGTCTTTCACCAAGATGCCAAGAACAACAAAGCCAAGGCTCGTAGGACACGTGAACACATGGACAAGTGGCTCCCACACCAGGCCTGCGGAAGAAGCACTGTGGAAAATGCTGAAGACAGATGGTACTGCAAGGCAGCACACAGAAATACAGCAGGACCAAAAGCCAAACTCAAGGGAAATTTTCTCCATCCTTGGGCCTGGGGCATTTAAAGTGTGAATAGAGAAGCGCGGCCAGGACCTTAACTCCTCGCCCTTCTTACTAGCTAAGCTTTGCTGCATGATGAGCACAGGATTGGCAGGGAGGCACTTGGGGCTGGAGTCCAAGCCTGGCCATTTCAGCTGGGCGTTGTGGCAAACTAGTGAGAGGAGTGGTCACATCAGTACTCGTACTTAGGAAAGCACCAGCTTTAGTTCTAGCATTAGTTTAGGATTGATCTGAATTTATTGTCTTAAACCCTGAGTCATACATGTTCATGAGGCCTGAAGGAGGCCAACTCTGTCTCTGGGGTAGACAGCTTAACCTCGACCCCTCACAGTTTTTTCATCTATTAGCTCCATGTTGATAGTCAATACAAAACTTAACCAATTGTCCCACAGAACTGATAGTTAGGCTTTTTAAAAGAAACGTAGGTATTGACACTCCTAGTCTTAAAACTTGAGGAATTTACATTTGCCTTGTCTGAGTTTCTTTCTCAGGAAAACAACCGTCAGGCCCACCGATGATATCAAGAAACTGAAATTCACCAGATCACTGCATCTGGAGAATGAGACCCGGCCGCTTCACTCATCACGATTGCCAAATGAATCACCTGTGGCCTGCCGACCAACTACTTGCCCTTACCCCTTCCTAATTGCTGTTTTTCCACAGGTAGTTACATTTCTTCTTCGCTGTATAAATATCAAAAGTTGGTTAGTTGAGGAGACGGATTTGAGAGTGATCTGTTCTCCTAGGCTGCAGCACCTCACTACAGCCTTCTTCTCTGGCAATCAATGCTCGCTGTCTCAGTGATTGGCTTTCTGTGTGGCAAGCAATGGACCTACAGCAAAACCCTGGTGTCTGGGCAACAAAAAATATTCTTGGGTAGGAAGGTTCTGATTTGCAATTAAACTGTTTCTCATATGGCAACTCTGTATGGTATTTTCCACCCTGTTCAGAAGCTGGGCTTTATTGAACAATGGAAAATAAGTATTGATCAAAATTTGCCCCATAAATGGACTTTCAAATGAGTAGAATATTGGTCCTTCTTGAAATTGTATGAGACTCTTACATAATGCTTTATTCCAAGTTTCTATGATTTAAGATTATGTTTCCAGTTTTAATGGTTAAACACAACTTAGTTACATATTCTCTACTGTCTACTTTATACAAACTACTTCTTAATACTGAAGTTGACAGTAACATACTATATGTATGCTTATATATTTGCTCAACAGCTCGAAATAAAATCCAGATATTTGAATATCTACCCCAAATATAAAAGTAGTATTTTAAGCTGAAGCATCTAATTTTTAACTGCCAATACTATAGTTATCCTTAAATAAAAGATAACATCTTTAAAGATCAACAAAATATGTTAATTTTAAACAGTAAAGGACTTTAAAAAAATTTAATAAAATGATTTTTTTATGAATTTCTTTACTATTTATTATTTTTAAGATTCATATTCTGTGTTTGAACTCAACAGCTTTTGGACTGGGTTAAGATATATAAATTCAGCTAAAGCAATGTTGTCCAATATTTAGGGTTCATATAAATTATTACCCTATATTTTGTTATCTGCAAATGTTTCTTCAATTGTTGAGGAGTTTCATTTAAAATATTTTAGAAAAAATTTAAAATTTAAAAAGTGCATGTTTTATATTATATAGTATCATGATTAAGAACTTAGAGTTATAAAATTAAATTGAAAATCCAGATAATGTTTTCTATGCATGAAAATGTAAAATTTTGGAAATTTATTTTGATATTTTCATATTTACTAAAAATCAATAATAAATAAAAATGAATGTTTCTAACTTAATGCAACTTAGAAAATGTGGAATATTTGATCATAAGCACCCTCACAGTCAACTACTCTCAGGATAGCTAAATTGAACATATCTCAAAAGTCAAGGTTGGTTAATCTGGCAATGTACTTTTGAACTTGGGAGATAAAGTAGTTGAAAAATAAATGGTTTAACTTTTTACTGTCCCAATCCATAGCTGAAGTATTTCCATGGCTGTATGGGGATGTCATATTTGAAAATGTTAAATTGAAGCAAGGTCTTGTGTTAGCACAGTGTATTTGAGGATTTACCTTCTATTAAGTACAGACATTTACATATTTGAAAACGTTGAGCTACGTGCCCATAGCTTGTTTAAATTTGTGAATCACCTCTGCAATGAAGTAGGTATAAAGACCTACAGTGTGATCTAATGTTAGAATGAGTCATAATGGAATTATATAGTCAAAGCAAATAACGAAAAGATACACAATGATGTGGAGAGAAATAATGACATGTTACTGAATAGTTAGACTTTGAACTTTAAAATAGATACCTGCCAGATATCATTCTAGGGCAAAGCCACCTATGATAGAGTCATTTTTCTTTAAAAGGAGCTCTTTGTGGAGGCTAAATATAATCACTATTGTGTGATTTATAGACAGCTCTCGAGCAATGTGGATATTTTTACTCTCTCTCTCTGACTCTGAATATTCACTGTTGCTACCTATTTGGATAAAATATCATTTTGAAGTTTGGCCTCTTTAAAAATTCTCTAGATCTACTAATACTGTTAATTTGAATTTGGGACTCTGCATTTTATCACATGAAACTCTAAAAAACAACTATATTCTTACTTGTCAGTTTTCTCATATTACTTCAAAAAGAGAGAAGCTTTGATTGAAATCCTCTTTACACAAGGACAGCCTCAATTGAAACTACCTCTGTTTAAAGAAAAATTTTCTCCATTAATAGTGTTTATAGTGTTTAATATGATCTAGCATGTGGTTTTTGTTTAATAAGAATATTCAAATAATAAGTTAATTCAGTATCAAACAATATATGGACTTGGGGACAAAATAATAAGAAAAGATAAAGAATGTGTAATACCTAAAAAGAATCTTTTATGTGTCAAAAACGTGTATTCAGAAAATTGTTTTTACATTCTTTGAAACAACTGTCAAGTAGACAGAAATAACAGGATTAGGAAAATATTTATGACCCTGGATTCAAAAACAAACCATTTAGTGAAAACAGATACACAGTTTATAATAAATCTGAAAAAGCCTACATGGTAAAAACTTGATTTTCTTATCACATTTGACCCTTTCAAATACATAGATCTATTTCAGTAAACTTACCAGAGGAATGTTGACAATAAAGATATTCTACCTAAAATTATACAACACGAGATATAAAAAAAGATGGATAAATGCATGAAACATCATGGATCGTAAAGGACATTTGAAAACAAAACATGGACCATAAGAAATATTTGAAAAAAAAAGAGACATTTATGAGAGAAATTTTACCACTAAATATTAAAACACAACCTTTAATAATTACTACTTTTATTAGTGTTGATCAGGTAAAAGAACATAAGACATTGTGTGGCAAAGTTGAGCCCCAAAAATATCTTTAAGAATTTGATATATGATAACATTGTATTACAAATCAAGAGAAAGCATTGGTGCAGGAACTCAGCTCAAAAACATATTTTAATTATTCTTTGCCTCCTAAATTTTTAAGAAATATTTTTAAAATGCATATTTTATATTATGTACTATCACAGTTACAAACTTAGAATTACAAAATTAAATGAAAAGTCCAGATAATATTTTCTATGCATAAATGTAAAATTTTGGAAATGTATTTTAAAATTGTCATATAATTTACTAAAACTCCATAACTAATGAAAATGAATGTTTCTAACTTAATGCAACTTGCAAAATGTGAAATTTATTATAAGTGTCCTCATTATTCACTCCCAAAATTCCAGGTGGATTCCACACAAACCTCATGAGGAGATAAATGAAAGGAGAAGAATGAGGAGCCAGGAAAATAATAGAGAGACAGGATGAAGAAGGTGAGGTAGCTAGGGGCGAATTTATGGCTGTAAGTTATAGATTTAGTTAGGCTTAGAAGCTAAAAGCAAGGATTACAAAAGAAAATATTTTAGATTTGAGGGCATAAAATGTAAATATTTTTGATCATTAAAAAGGTCACAATCAAGGCAGATAATAAGAAACAGGCACACACCTACAAACACACGCCCAGGCCTGAGTGTTCACACACACCCGATAACAATAAAAATGGGCAAAGACATTAACAGACTTGACTAAAGAGGGAATATACATGGCTAATAAAACATAAGAAAATCCAATCCATTGATATCAAATAAGTTATAATGGTAAGATACTAAAAGGATGAATTTTTTAAAATAAATTTTTGAAGATTAAAATTATTTGAGGTGAAGTAATAGGATGACATGGGAACTTTGACTATGCTGTTTGAAATATAAATTAGTAAAATATTTCTGATAATCATCTTAAAAATATGTATCAAGGACCTTAAAAATGTCCACGGCCTTTGATTCAGTACTTCTATTTTTAGAAATGCATTCTGAAATATGAAATCATGATTAAATGTATTTAGAACCTATCTTCAACATAAATATTAAAAAATCAAGGACAGGTTTAATAGGTGGTTATGTAATAGCTAAATAGTGTTACCTTTTCTAAAATATGTTTCCAATTAGATTCAAATGAATGACCCAAAGGAAGACTTTCAATATAATCTTGTGTGAAAAAAGCAGGAGAGAGTTGTGTACATTGCAAAGCTTAATCTCAAAATGAAATAAATGATAGGCAGGAAATACACTAAAATATTGAGATTATTTTTCTCTGAGGTATAGGTTTTTACAGGATTGTTTTTTAAATGTGTGCTTTCTATATTTTATTTCCATTTCTACATTTCTGTTATTTTCATGTATTTCCATAATAATCATGAAAAATCATAACTCTTCCAAAAACCATTAAGAGCTTGTAACATAAGATCTGGGCACAGGGCACTCCCTTGCTGCAGCACAGACATTCTTTCCCTCAGTTAGAAAAAGTCTTCTCTAAGGAGGTAGAGCTTTTTCTTTTTAACATTCATCGTTAACACCCACCTTATATCAACTTGGAAAGATATGTGCAGATTATAACGCTAAGTGTTTAGGAAAATTGAACCTAGGATTTCAAGAAAAGTATTAAACAAAATTTCTACTCTTGAATGACAAATGAAAGCATTAGCTAAATGCCACAGGCCAGAAACTCATGCTTTCTAATGAAAAGAAAGGCAGGTAAAGATGAAGACTTCATAAATTATCTTTCAAACAGCTAAAAATAGGGAGATACTTGTTTCAGTAAAATATTATTTAACTTTCACAGCATCAATCACTCTTCATGAATTGACATGTGTCTTCTACCCAGTAGGACTATTTCACTTCTTCTTTTATGATAATAATTTGTTAACTCTTTGGCCCCAGATTAATGGAGGTAAACCCAATTGAGGCCCACTAACTCCAGTCTCAGTTTCTCCCTGAATTTCCTGGCACAGGAAGCCGACTTTGACTTAGTTTAGAGGGGCTTCATTAGCTGCAAATCAAGAGCAGCACCTCCAGAGGGCATTCTGACAATTTCATTGCCAACCCACTTTGGTTTGCAAATAGAAGTGTAGGTGCCCTGTAGACAAATTAGTGGCAAAACAAGATATTTGCCCTGCATAAATAGAAGAATGTTTCCGATCACTAGACTCACCACGACCTTTGGGAAATGAATTTTTCCCTTTGTTACTGATTGATTGATTCATTCATTCATTCAATGCATGTTTTGGGAAAAACAAAGAGTATATAAAAATAAATAAAACTTAATAAATACTCCTTATAACTTTATAATCTAGTGGAGGAAGACATATTAGTCTCACACTTGTATTGTGTTCTTCCACAATATTTTTACACACTATGTTGACATAAGTTGTGATGCATAACCCCAGAATAGATCAATTGTTGACACACATCTATATCCCACTGTACTAAATAGGAGGCCACGGGGGTGATTTTCTTTAAAAACCTGTTTTGTGCGTGCACACACACACACACACAGTTGTGGTAAGACTGTAAAATAGAAATCTTCACAATCTGTCTAAAATATAAATGATGAACACGTTTTATGAATTGTGGTTCAGACACATTTATATGCTACAAAGTGCAATGTGCCTGTTCTTCATAAGAAGCACCAGATGTTTGCTCCTGAGAGACTGATAAAAATAAGTAAGACTCATGAATGACTTTATGACCCATTTGGGGATTATGAAATAATGCATGGTTTTCGTATGGAGATGTAGTTAGCTAACATAGTGAAATGTAAGCATATGACTCACGGGTGGTGGGGTACGGGGATGCAACACTAGTTGGTCTTGTTTACTGAATGATCTCATGTTCTTTTTGCCCGGTGACCTCACCATCAGCACAACAACATATCCTAGGTGATGGCTTAAAAAAAAATGGGGTTTGTGTTGAAATAAGTTAGGGCATCCTCCCAACTCTATCCTTCTCTCCTGTTGAGTTCCATATGTGTTAGCACAGAGCACTGAGAAGAAGAATAAAGGAACCTGATCACATTTGCTTAATCCAGAATTTCTCAACTTAACTTGCCCACGTGGCTCTTTTCAACAAAACCTCTTTAAAATGCCATAGAGAGTGGATAAACATGAAACAAACCACTGGAAATGCTGACTCAGGGAGCTTCTGTCCGGCTGGATCTTGACTTCTCTTTCTGTAGCACTCCCATCCTATTTATCTTCTGTGTATGCTCTCTGCTTCTTCTCTGTCTCACCAGACTATAGCTCCCTTTGTCTCGTGTTGCTGTGTATTTCTCTGTAAAAAGAGCTTTGTCATAATATTTAAAAAAATGGTAAATTCTGTGACTACATTTGCAAAGTGTGCAAAGTTCAGCTTTTAAATGCTGGTCCTTCATTAACCGTATTTGAAGTATTACTTTTCTAGTGTTTCCTGTTAAATGCAGTAGGAAATGATGTTATTAATTAACACAGGATATTGTCTCTCCCTGTGCATAGCAGCCCTGTAGCATTTTGGCTTTTGAATGTTCTAGGTCTGTCATCATTTCCGTTTCTCCACTGTGAATCCAAGAGGAAACTAAACGTCCTAGTGAATATAAATATAGTCCCAGTAAACTTCCTGCTTCGCAAGGATACATCTGCTTGAAGAAGCTCCAGCATTTTTTTTTTTTTTTTTGAGATGGAGTCTCAATCTGTCACTCAGGCTGGAGTGCAGTGGTATGATCCCGGCTCACTGCAACTTCCAGCTTCCGGATTTAAGCGATTCTTCTGCCTCAGCCTCCTGAGTAGCTGGGACTACAGGCATGTGCCACCATGCTTGACTAATCTTTGTATTTTTAGTAAAGACAGGGTTTCACCATATTGGCCCGGCTGGTCTCAAACTCCTGACCTCATGATCTGCCCACCTCGGCCTCTCAAAGTGCTGGGATTAGAGGTGTGACCCAGCCTCCATCCAGAATTTAATTGTTTCGCCATTTAATTCCCAGCCGGGGTGCCTCACAACATTTTCCTGGGAGCACTAGTTACTGTATTAAGTATGATACAAAACTTGTGCTAATTTTAGAACAAATAAATCATCCAGATATATTTAGAGACTCTAAAAATAAAATCTTTTATTCTCTCTCTCTCTCTCACACAATTTTCTGGAATTTCCTTCTATTTTTCTTTAATGTCTTTATTTGCCCTGAAAAGGACTGACCATTCCACTTGCACTCACATTCATCTCAATGGTGTCATCTCCACTTAGGTTCTGCTACTCATGAAACCTCACCGTTGAATTAATCTCTCCATTTTCTGATCTACCTTGTCCCCACCAAAGGCATCTACTTAAAAATGTGATGGTACTGCATTTTGTTTGCTCATCTATCTTCTTTTAAAGGCAACAATCAATTTTGCATTCTTGATAGCAAGCAGTGTGTGAACTAGAAAACATCCAATAGTGGTTAAATAAATGGCTGACTTGTCTGCAACATATAAATCTTTTTTTCTTTTCTTTTTTTTTTTGAGATGAAGTCTCCCTCTTGTCCTCTAGGTTGGAGTGCAATGGCACAACCTTGGCTCACTACAACTTCCGCCTCCCAGGTTCAAGCGATTCTGCTGTGTCACCCTCCCAAGTAGCTGGGATTACATGGGCCCACCACCATGCCCACCTAATTTTTGTATGTTAGTAGAGACGGGATTTCACCATGTTGGCCTGACTACTCTCGAACTCCTGACCTCAGGTTATCTACCTGCCTTGACCTCCCAAAGTGCTGGGATTATAGGCGTGACCCACTGTGCCTGGCCTATAATTCTTTATAACTTATATTTTATTAAGAAACTCTTTCAGAGATCCTAATTACAAATTGCTCGACATTCATACTAGTTAAAATAATACATCATAAATGTGCATGTATTTTCTATCATGCTGTGTATCATGTGCATACATGTTGTCTTTATGTGTTATTTTTATTTACTATTATATAATAGTTTTTTGACAAAACCTTTTTAATGTTTATTTTGATTGGCTGTGTCAACATTGTATACTATATCATCTTATTATTGGTCAGTCACATAAGTATGCAACTGTAAGTATTATTGTTCAGCAAACATTTACTTCTTAGCTATTTGTAGTTTTTGAATAATAGAACTAAAATTTGAACAGGTTGTCTGGCTCCAGAACTTCTGTTCCCAACTGTCATCATGCACTTCATTTCTAGGCTGTGTTTCTTAACATGAAATCATCAAACCAAACAGGTATGACAAGCCTTTTGGACAGAATAATAGTTTCATGTATTATTTTTAGAAGCAAACTGTATAAGCCATGGCAGTTTACAGGAGTAGTACTGATTCATTAAAATAACCTCTACTGCTTTGCTAGTATAAAAGCATGCATTATAGTAGTTCAATTTGTATTTATTACAGAGTCAAAAAAGTTGTATATCTATGCTACCTAGTCATATTTTCACTTGTGAGAATTGTTTTTATGTCCTTTGAAAATATGTCATGTGGAGACTTGACTGTTTTTTTTTTGTTTTGAAACTAAGATAAACATTAACATTTACTGGTTGTAACAGGTACACATATATCTCCTAGTTTGTGTTTCTGTTGTAACTTTGTTATTCATTTTATTTTTTAAATGTATACATTAAATTTGTAAAAGTATTTTAGCTTTACATTTTCATTTTGAACTTTTAAATTCGTTTCATTTTTGAATGTTCTAGTCTGCATTTCTGTGAACCTCAAAGTTAGAGGCATTATTACAATATTACAGTTTAGCTTTATAATGTTTTACCCTTTCATCCATTTGGTGTTTGTTTTGGTATATAAGTTGGCATCTAAGTATTTTTGTTCCAACAATAGCTATGAAAAAACTATTTATTTTGTCTTCCCAGGTGAAACTCTAAAATCTATCATATGGAATTAGTCATGGTTCCCTCCACTACCATTCACCTGAAAATACTGACATTTATCCACCTACACATTCAAGCCCTGGAACCTGAAAAAAATCTCATTATCCCATGTCACATCTCAGGTAATAGCCAAGGATGATAGTTATTTACTTAGTAAAAAGTGTGGGTACCATTTTTCTGGTCAACGTTTACTGAATTGGCTTTCTGCTCAGTATCATATTTATTTGTACTGCAATACCATTGGCCTTTGTTAAATTGCACATAAATGCATCATTTTGAATCTGTTTGCAATAACTGTTTGTATTTGGAGCATACCACAACTCCAGGAAGAAAATGCAAGAAATCCTCTCTGGAATGAAAGTCCTGGACTTGCAAGTAACTGCTTCAGGAGAGACCGCCTTCTCTCCTTAGCTTTTATGTTTCCAGCATCCCAGCCTCCCTCCACACTCTGTTCCTTCCCTGGTAGAAGACGGAGAGGGCTGTCTGAGTGGGAAGTTCAGAGAGAAGTTGGCATGCTCCTCTCTCTGGGATTCACGTGTCTGCAACCTATTTCTCTCTGACTCTTGACTTTTATGCATTTACAATAAGATTCCAGGCTCCAGGAAGGGAGGCCAGTGGTAACACAGACACCTGTGGTGGGAGGATGGGTCTCTTAGTTCCAGGGCTCATTGTTCAGAAGCCCCTAGCACTGCAATCCTCAGCTATATCTTCCCCCATAGCGGTAATAAGGCTGATATTTTTCTCTCCCTCTGCCAAACCTCTGCATCCATCTGCTAGCTGGTTCCAAGTCTGAGTGAGCGTCACTGGTTTTCTTTAAGTCCTCACGGGAATCCAAGATTAAGAATAAACATGTTGAAAGGAATTATAATATTAGCATCGTATGTACTTAAAGTTTGACTTGATCCATTTAATTGGATATTAGCAAAGATAAAAGACACGTTCTGATTTTTCTTCTCATCTTCACATTCAGGGTGCTCAGGAGGCTACAACATACTGAGAATATACACATCTGTCTTCCCAAATCTCTCCTCAATTTTCACAAAACATATTTAAAAGCTATTAATCTTGTAAACAAACAATATTTGGTTTTCTCTTATATTTAGAAAACTCTAAATGACAAGGAAGCAAAAGTCACAGGTGTGGAGTGCACTATCTTTAAATTTAGGGTGAGCCAGTGATAGCAGCTGCCAGCTGTGAGTTGCAGGGATTTGACTGTGTGGACTCTTGCTCACTACGGCCTGTGAGTGTTCACCTAACACTATCTGATTGCAATATTTCACAGAGATTGTCAAATGCCTCTGATTTCTTTGCAACCATCTTAAAGTAGTAAGTAGGCAGACAATAGATTGTAAAATATAGGGATGTTATTCCTCTCAAGTTCAGCTCAGGTATTATCTACCCCCAGCCCTAGACTTTGGGGCCCCGGAAGATAAATTCTCCTTATTATTAGCTTTGTTATCAGATTGCCTCACAGTACTTATGTATAGCTGGCAGCAAATATTGCTTAAAACAACATGATTGGATAATCTGCTAATGGTAAACATGAGTCTCAATAAAAGAACAGAAAAAGTAAGACATGGTATTGAAAGACATCTATTGAGCTTTCTTGTGAGCTGTGTGGTGAATAAAGTGTTTCTAATGGTTTCACGTTTTTTAGATTTCAGGATAAATAGGTGTGTTTGAATCAGCTCATGCCTGGTACTGGAGTGTGGCAGTACTGCAGAGCTCCCAAGCTTTGAATCAAGAAACATAGAAGTCTTTCTAACATTAGGCTCCTTCCCACTTGTTATTTTGCTGTTCATTGCTGTAATCACCACACCTCATTCTGCAGAAAACAAACAAAGCAGGTTTTCCAAAGTCAGGAAATCTCACACATATTTCTAGAGAAGACCTTATATTCTATCCCATCACAGTTTCCTGGCCTAATGTAGGAAGAAGGAGACTTCTCCAGTGTCACAAAGCTGATCAGGCACGGGAACTGAGTCCCTTAACTCACAACGCTGGAGTATTTTGTTTTGCGGTTGTGAACTGGGGTGGACACGCACTGTGTGTATTCCCTTTAAGATGCCTGCTTTCACACATTTGTGGAACCAACCTAATTGCCCATCCACTGATGAGTGGAAACGAAAATATGGTACATATACACCATGGAATACTACTTAGTTATAAAGAAGAATGAAACAGGCCTGGCCCAGTGGCTCACACCTGTAATCCCAGCACTTTGGAAGGCTGAGGTGGGCAGATCACAAGGTCAGAAGTTCGAGACCAGCCTGACCAACATGGTAAAACCCTGTCTCTAGCAAAAATACAAAAATTAGCGGGGTGTGGTGGGCACCTGTAATCCCAACTACTCAGAAGGCTGAGGCAGGAGAATTGCTTGAACCCGGAGGTAGAGGCTGCAAGTGAGCCGAGATTATGCCACTACACTTCAACCTGGGCAACAGAGTCAGACTATGTCTCAAAAAAAGAAAAAGAAGAAGAATGAAATAATGTATTTTGCAGTAACTTGAAGGGAACTGGAGGCTATTTTTCTAAAGGAAGTAACTTGGGAAAGGGAAACCAAACACTGCGTGAGAGCTAAGCCATGGGCACGTGGGGGCCTACGGGGTGGTTAATGAACACGGGAGACCCAGAGTGGGGAGAGTGTGGGTTTGAGGGAGGAAAAGTGCCTATTGGGTACAATATCTACCACTTGGGTGATGGGTGTGCTAAAACTCCAGACTTCACCACTATACAATTCATCCATGTAACCAAATGCCACTTGTACCCCTACGGCTATGTAAATAATAAAATAAAAGAAATATTATTTTAAAAAGAAAAACAGACAAAAAGAAGGTGTCTGGTTTTTGAAAATCTAAACTTTAAAGACTGATCTGATAACAATATGAAGGATGATGCCTAGAGAGAAGTTCCATTGTCCTGAGCAGGTGAGACAATTCTAAAAAAACAGCTGTTTTTATTTTTCTTTAAATAGAGTTGCTTTTTTTTCTGAATAAGACTTGCATTTATGATAATTTTATGGTACAGTATGAATAATGATTCTTGAAATGCTTTTTTTCCCGGACAAATGTAAGCTCCAAGGCAGTTTTCTTTTCCTATTCAATAATAATTCTTTCCATTACACAAATTCTCAGATAAGTGGAACAATATCAAATTATATTTAAAGAAGCTAAAAATGTATCTTTGGTTAATAGATAATTCTAAATCAAATAATTGATTTTTTCTTTGTATTTAACAACTCAGAATAAAATTATTCTGTTTCCATTCATCAATTAATTTAGTAAACATCTTTGTGTGTCTTTTATAGTTTTACAGATGCTGTGCTGTGCTAGGTGTTGGGGATACAGAGCTTCAAAAGAGTGGAACTAATCCAGT
The DNA here is from genome assembly GCA_963574635.1 of Cheracebus regulus. Classification (NCBI taxonomy): domain Eukaryota; kingdom Metazoa; phylum Chordata; class Mammalia; order Primates; family Pitheciidae; genus Cheracebus; species Cheracebus regulus. The sequence continues at coordinate 33,875 of CAUYQU010076327.1, forward strand.
CTGGAAAGATAATTTCCTTATGGTGGTGATATGTGGAGGTAGCTTTAAAAATGTGTAGGAGGTAGACAGGAACATCAGGGAGAAAATTCAGCATCGGAGAAGGTGTGCTCACCAAAAACACGCTTATGTAAGGCAGCAGTTCACAGTTCCAGTTGCCCGGGGCATAAAATTCAAGGTGGCAAATAGTGAGAAAAGAGAGTGAAGGGTCCCAGTGGGAACTGTTGGTGACTGGAAGGCAGGACTTGAACATCTGCAAAGGACTTAGGGTTTCCATTCTGAAGGCACTGGAGACTCCTAGCCTGGGGTCAGGGCTGCGTGAAGCTGTGTGGCAAGATTCATGGTCTGGAAAGACCACAAAGCTTATGATGGGGTAGCTGGATTAGGGGGACAAGGCTGCACTCACAGGTGCCCGCTAGATGCCTGATGCATGGGTGAGGCCAGGGTAGTGGGGACTGGATGGGAACTAGGGGCGTCTAGAATGGACTGAAGGAAGTAGGATGGGCCCTTTGCAGACCACTAATCTTGTGTTTTTATAACATATTATTTTAACATAATATTTTATAGTATATTATTGGCTCAGTAATTTTTTATATACACATACACAAACACACACACAATTGAGACACGGTCTCACTCTATTACCCACTCTATTACTCAGGCTGGAGTGCTGTGGTTCGGTCTCAGCTCACTGCAACCTCTGCTTCCCGGGTTCAAATGATTCTCCTGCCTCAACCTCCCGAGTAGCTGGAATTACAGGCACCTGTCACCACACTCGGCTAATTTTTTTTGTATTTTTAGTAGAAACGGGGTTTCACCACGTTGGTCAGGCTGGTCTTGAACTCCTGACCTTGTGATTTGCCTGCCTCAGCTTCCCAAAGCGCTGGGATTACAGGCATGAGCCACCGTGCTCGGCCTAGTATATGTATTTTTAAGTTGCGATACCGAATGAGCTAGAGTCACCCTACATGAGGTCTACAGAAATTTATTAGTAGTTCCCTTCATCCAAAGTATTACAGACCTCATTTTTATGCATGTTAAAAACTAGGATGATCGTCTTATTCTTTTTATTAGAAAAACTGTGGGAAATCCATGTGTTAACGTTGTTTGATGATAAATAAGACAGTGAGCTTTTTTCATCAGTTTTGGTTTTATTCTGGCTTGTATTTTATTGCTTTTTCTCCTGATTTGCTTGTTTTTGAGGAAGTTGACAATCCTGGATGTAGACACTTTCTCCTGGAGGAGCAGGAGCGTAAGGAGACTGAACTTCTCTCTCAGTGCACAGGGAGAGGCATTAGCCTAACAGCCCTGCCCTTTCATATTAGTCAGAGAAACAGAACCCATTGGATGTGCTTCAAAATCTACGAGGCAAGCCGGAAGACTGGAGACTCAGGAAAGCACTGAGGCTATGGTTTGAGTCTGAAGACCCTGTGGTTGCAGAATTCCTTCTTGTTCACTTGGGGGATGATAAGCCTTTCTTTCTATTGGATGCACTGGGTAGGGCAGTCTGGTTTACTCAAAGTGCACTGACTTTAATGTGAGTCTCATCTGAAAACTCCCTCACAAGCACATGCTGAATGTTGTTTAACCACACATCTGGGCACCATGGCTGGGTTGATAAAAGAAAATTCATGACTGCAGCCCTCATATCCCTGCTCTCCTTCCACCACCTTCAGGGAAGAAGAGGGGAGAAGTGAGGGAGAGGGAGCCCCACTCTGTCCTTTCCTTTCTCCCAGGAGCTGGGTGCTCACCAGGGGCTGTGCTCTGCTCTCTGTGCTGGGCTGACGCAGAAGAGCTGGTGCTGTTTCAGGTCTCCCTGATTCATGCAATTTCAGTTCTGTGCTGCAAAATCTGAGTGCGCTGGCAAAGAGCTTTTAGAAATAAAGAAGACATCAGATTCTAGACACAGAAAAAGAGAGGGAAGTGTCTTGGCTTGGCCAGGACACGTGGCTGCAAGCTTTGGGGATAAGAGCCATGGGTTTCCTTGGCAGTTAGCAGATTGGACTGGATCATGCTTAACTGGGCCATAACTTTTGTGACCTGGGCTGTCGCCCATCAGTATTGGCCAAATGAAATTTCCAATTGAGACATCACTTAAGCTGATGGAGCCTTTTTCCACAGGATGAGGTACATAATAGAGAGGGTTCAAGCTGCAAGAGCAGAACCCTGAGCACAGGACACCAAAGTTCAGCATGGGTTGGGATGGAGACTGAGGAAAACAAGGGCGCTGGGCCCAGCAGCTGCAAGTCTCACTGGGGACCTCAGCAGATACCCCCCAAATGGTCCACACAGGAAGGACAGAGGCTAGTCCAAAGCCTGTGTGGCTCCCCAATAGTCGACCCACTCACATAACCAACTTAAGGGTTGATCAGCTCTTCTTGAGTCACCATTTGAATAGTAATATGCATTTACTGGATACATTTCACTTCATCTGCAATCCAGATATCGACAATAGCCTAGAGAAATTGGCTTAACCCTTGAGTGCAGGCCTGGTAGACAGTTCAATGCCATTTCCTGAATGTCTTCATATTTCCAGAGAAGTCAGAATCTCATGGTCATTTCTGGCCCTGTTATAGGACAGATAGGTGTGTGTGTAGTAATAGTCCAACACTCTGAGACACCAGGATCTGCAGCAGAGAACAAGTTTAATGATTGCAGGTTGGTGAGTGAGGAGATGGGGACAGAGCCTCAAATTCATCTTCCTAAGGCGTCCTTAGCTGGCATTTGTGAGGGCACAGTGGAGGGCAAGGGCTCATGGGAAACATCACTTAAGGGCCCAGGGGAGTAGAGCCACATGACTCCCCCATTCCCATGGGCATCACCCAAAGCCACAGTGACAAGCACCCCTCAAGGTTCACAAGAGGACTGGGGCTCGGGATGATTAGAGGATCATTCCTAATGCTTGATCCCAAAACACACCCTAGCAAACCCCATCCAGGGAAGAAATTGACACTGCCATGCCCCACCCAAGATGCCAGGGCCAGGAGGTGGCAGCAGTCATGGGGGGATGGGACACTTTGAGAACGGGGCCTTAGGGACCAGGGTGCTCAGGTGTGGGCACCTGAGAGCCCATTCCAGGGGGCAGGAAGGCGACAAGAGTCATTATCATGTGAGCTGAGGCTCTGAGCCCAGAACACATTCCTGTGTCCATTGGACTGCCCTTATGAAACACGTTTCAACATGAAACTGTCGCAAAATTCAAGACAACACCTGCAGATCCTGATGCCCCAAGTGCGGGGCCTTCCCGAACACAAGGCCTGGGTGACCACACTGGCCGGTGTCAATGAGTCCAGCTCTGTTGGCCAAGGCCTGCTGAGGTGCAGAAACTGCTGTTGTGGATAAATGCAGAGGAAGAAAGTGATCAACTCTGCTGGCTCTCTTCTTGGTTTTTTATTTGGAACTACTGGCCTGCAAAAATCACCTATTGATCTAAGCAGGTCCAGGACATAAGAGTTTCCAGTTTTACAGGAGCACTGCCTCATGGGGAGGCCTACCTTAGACCAGCCTGGCGCAGACTGCGTGTGAAGGCACCTCGGTACCAGGGAGTCCACTCACCCAGGATAAGTCACATCCTGCACTATCAGCCTAATTAAGGGTCATATTTTGGTCTCTCATCAGCCTTGCTAGTATATCATTTTTTAAAAAAATTCTCAATCAGATCAAGGGCCGAGCTTATGTTATCAACCAGGCCCCTGCAATCCTAGTAAGAATATGCTTGGTTCTTGCCAAGGCTGACTACATGTTAAATGCTTCCAGGCCTGCATAGAGAAAGGGGTCTAAGTAATGTCTCTGTTCCTCTTATCCCCGGGAGCATCCGTTTCCTTAATACCCCTCCTCGGTGAGCTGTTCTATAGACACATGCAAGACTCATAGGAAGGTTGACCAGCACTCTCTCTTTCTTCCCCTGGCACAGAGGTGCATGTGCTTCCAAACTTTAAAAGGAAAGGAAAGATTTCCAAAGGAAAGGAAATCGAATTAATCATTTGTAAAGAAAGTCCCCTTTTACTGTCTCTTAATAATGAATGAGGTGCAGAATCAATAGCAGCATAGATGTATTCAGAAGGTAATCACAGGAGTTCATTCTGCTTCTGGCCTGGGAAAAGCTGTCCAGCCTCAGAATTTATGTTCTAATAACAAGGCCTAGCCCTCCATAGCCACGCCCACATGCCTGCTCCTTGCTTTCTTATTTTGTTCATGTTATTCACTATGCCTTTCTTGCCTGGCTGATTTTTATCCAATCCCAAAACGTGGCTCAGAGTTGACTTCCTCTGGGTGGGGCGGGGGTTCCTGTTGTCATTAAAGTCTTGTGCTTGCAAATCCTTGATGACCTGTTGTGGGTACCAGGGCCATAATTTCAATTACTATACTGTTTCGAGACACTCTATTTACTCGTCTATCTTCTCCTCCTAGACTTACAGCAATGCAAGAACAGGAATCGTATCACCACTTTACTTACTCTTTTAAAGCCCCATGTAGTTCAGAGCTTAGTGTAGAGCAGTTCCATTGAAATACTGACCTGACGACATTTCAGCTTATATTTAGTTATGTTCTCATATTTTTCTAAGAGACTCAAAACAAAACTGATAAACATTGTTTTTAAAAAAGGAGTATCTGATTGTTTAGAAATGCTTTTTACAGAAAAGGACTGATCAGATTCTAAGAGAAGCAAAACTACCTTTTAAGCTATTTATTTTAAAGTTCTTCTTTCCCCATGTAGCTTTTACATGGTCCCGTGAGTTATGACATCAGCTTCTTCTATGACCTCTAGAAAGTCATTTTATGCCTCAGTTACTTTGTTGGTGAAATCAGAGCTGATAATAACTACTGCTAAGTAATATTGATAAAAGATGCTTGATTTGAATGAAAGCGTTATAACTGAATGCTCCCAAACAATAATTCCGAACGTATTTTTCTAAGGTTCTGATGATCATGTTAGTGATAAAGGAGAAGAATGGGCTTTCTATTTGACAGTTTGGTATTTCGATCTCTCAAATCAAGCTAGCAGAGTTAAATGTTCTGTTCATATTTAACTTACGTCCCTTTTTTTCCAAATTATTCAACTATGCCGTGGAAAGTAATATTTGCTTTATCCTATCATTAGACAGTATGCTGACTGGCTTATAAAATGATAATTTTTCATTTCAATAAACTATATTTAAATCATCATTGTATTCTTTATCTATCTACTTGTAGGTAATTTGGTTTACTGCATGAAGTGAATTTTATGTTTTTGAATCATTACTCAAAATTGGTCCTATCATCTATTACCCAAATAAAGACTGCACTCAGAGATAATGTAGCATTAATGAGAAACATCTAAGCTACACAAATAATCTTGAAAAATTGTAAAATAAAGTTTGAGGATAACGCTAAAATTTGAGTTTTGGCCTCAACTTGAATGCAGTATGGCACATTCTTTGCTTTCAGGTTGAACATTCACCTTTGGTCAAATCATTTCCTTTGTGTATTTCGCAGCACTCATAGTTTCAGTGTTCATGCTATATCGATAAATTGTGAACTACTAGATCTGATTTCTCACTTTCTCTTTTTTTTTTTTTGAGATGGATCTTGCTCTGTTGCTCAGGCTGGAGTGCAGTAGCACTATCTCAGCTCATTGCAACCTCCGACTCCTGGGTTCAAGTGATTCTCCCGCCTCAGCCTCCTGAGTAGCTGGGACTACAGGCACACACCACCATGCCTAGCTAATTTTTGTGTTTTTAGTAGAGGAGGGTGTCACCATGTTGGTCAGGATGGTCTCGATCTCTTGACCCGGTGGGATTACAGATGTGAGCCTTCCAAAGTGCTGGGATTACAGATGTGAGCCACCGCGCCCAGCCTCACTCTTATTTTTTATAATCTATTTTCTCTGGATATTTCAAGTTGGATATTTCAACTTTCCAAGTTCCAATGAGCAAGAGTAGACTGAAATTCATATCTGCATTCAACATTTGCGGACTATATTTTTAAATTGCCAAATCAAATATATGCAGAGCAATTTCCATGCATGATCTGATTATGAGAGACTGACTGAATGGGTACCCTGCCCTTGTTTCCTCAGTTTCCCAAGGCAGTGTGAGGGAAGCTGAATGATCCGTGCAGCTGGTGCCTGTGTCAGGTAGGAGGGTCCCAGGGATGGTAGGGGCACTGTCTGCCTTTCCCTCGGCCAGGAGGCTAGGGGGTAACACAGTCCATTTAGTGTTGCTATAATAGAATACCTGAGAGTGAGCCATTTATAAATAAAAGAAGTTCGTTAAGCGTATGGTTTTGTAGCCTGGGAAGTTCAAGAGCACGACCCTGGCTTCTGACAAGGACTTTCACACTGTGTTATAACCTGGATAAGGCCAAGGGGAAGTGGACACGTTCAGAGAGGACTGAACCAGAGAAGGAGGGTCACTTTATAACGACCCACTGTCACAGGAATCCAGTCTTAAAAGAGCGAGAACTCACTATTGTAGGAAGGGCACCAAGCCACTCGTGAGGGATCCCACCCCATGAACCAAACGCCTGCCACTAGTCCCCACGTCCAACGCTGCGACATTCACATTGGGAATCACATCTCCACATGAAATCTGACAGGCGACAGCTCAACTACAGCAAGGGGACTTTGCCGACATCAAGCCTCTGCCTGGAGTCACAGATGGACCCTCTATATTCTGCTGCTTACAGGATCCCAGGCCCTAGAGCAGACTGCACTTGACCTGCCACGTCCTGCAGAGAAAGTGCATCATACTCAGAAATGAAGGAGGAGTCATTTCCGCAAATCCTGTCTCTCCTCACTGTAACCAGTGGGCCCAACATTACCATGAAACTGTCACCGTGGTGACTTTGGGGTGTTGCTGGTGAGCCTTCCCTGTTTAATCCTCATCAAATCTGGCCACTTCGTGAAAGTCTGTTCTCAATCGCATTTCTTAAATGTACCCCATATCATTTCAGCACGTATCAGCAAAACCAATAATGTTTACTGAGAAGTCAGAAACTTCTGTTCTTAATCTCCCTTCCAGTTTTCACTTCGTCCCTTCTTCCAGTATCACCGTTAACCCATTGCTTGCTGGCTAATCCTTTGCAGCGTCTCTGTAGTTGTGTCTACAAGACACAAACTGAACCCTTGTCCTGGTCCCAGTGTTCTTCCCATTCCCATCACTAATCTTCGACGTAAGTGCCTGTCACCATCCCAGTCACCCGCTACCGTCTCAACAACAGCCTGCACCGGCTCCTGGGATCACATCTTTCGCTAGATGCCTTCCTTTCAGACTCCTGGTCCAGATGGCTCCGTCGACTTGGTTTGTTTTCTGGAAAATGTTACTAGATTCTTCCATCAATCTCTAGAGCACAGTGACCCTGCTTTTGTTTTACCTGCCTTGGCAATGGGCACAGAGCAGGAAATACTATATAATTCTCTTATGATTCCAAGTAGGGCTTCTGACACAGGTAAACCTGAGCCATAGTGCCAAAACCATGTCTCAGCAGGTTGGTGTTCAGGGTGGGATTCTACCCGGGTGTGAAGTGAAGGCATAGCAGGGAGCCGGGTGTGTCTGAGGAGGCCCATTTCTTGGCATTGTGGCTGGAGAAACCTGTCTGTGACCTTGAGCATTTGTCTCCAAGTCTACTGGGGTTGGAGACTGCAGTGGAACGATCAAGACCAGACCTGACACAGCAGTAAAATCTGAAAGTCCTCCCAGTCCTGAGGAAAAATGAGAGAGCTGAGCCCACAGTAGCAGGGACCCAAGGTCTGGTGATCAGAGAGTCTCTTTTAAAAAGTTGCATTTGGTAAATATTGTTAATGTACTTGCTAATTATTAGATGACAAAATCAACATAATACAAATCGAGGCCATTTTCATTGCTAAACGTTTTTGCATGAGGCCACTTTAATTGCTCCTGTCTTTCTAAAGCAAGAGGAAATACCATTCATTGATTTCTGTCAATCAACAAGAAAAGGATGCCATTTTTTAACCATGTAGTAATATTTTATTGAGGAAAAATCTACCCTTTATTGGCTCTTACTGTAATAAATATTCACCCATTTGATCACTAAGAAACAGATTCTAAGTTCCAAGGACACAAGTCTTTCAAGTCAAAGGCATTACGACATTATTTAAACTGTAATACATGCCAGCTTTGGGCCAGAACATGTGATTCTTGTCTCACTCATCATACAAGCCCTATTTGGGAATTGCTTTCAGGGATTTTTCCTGAATCAGAGGGGCAAAGTCTGTAACTCAAGGAAGAAGGTGAATTTTATCACTAACTACTGTAACTGTTCAGAAGGCAATAAACACTTTCCTTTGACAAGGTAATAGGTTAATCCTACTTCTAGCGTCAACCGCCAGCAGAAGAGTTTCTCCTCAACCTCTGGGGTCAGCTAGGATAGTGGCTGTAGTTTGCTTTTGTTTGCTTATGTATGAGGTATGTATTTGTATTATTTTCTTTAGAGCACTAAGTATATCAGAAGGCAACAGCCCATAATGTAAGTTAAAATTGCCTGCTGCATGCCTCTACAGTGCTTTATATTTTTTGAAATTGAGTTCATTTAATAACCAAGTTGACTGTCACATTGGCAATTCCAAGTACTCAGAAACGACATTACTGTACCTATTTTATGTATGGGTTGACTAAGTGTCAGACATGATAGTTGACTTTCCATGCCTTCCAGTTATTCTGAGTCAGTCCCTTTCTTTTACTCAGTCCTGCAACATCTTCTCCATGGGTGGGCAATTTGAGGAAACCCTTCACTCAGAATGCTGGAATTCCCATTTAGGTTACTTAGAAGTAGGGAGTGAAATTCTACAGACTGTCTTTAGGGGGAAAAAAAAAAAAAAGAAATGCTGGTAAATAGATATCCAGCTTATCTTTCAGAATCCTGGAAATACAGGATTTAATCCCTTCCCATTTTTTATATCCTGTTCTATGTGGATGTAATTAGGAATCATATAATGATGGTGGTTAATGAATGTCTAATGGTGAATTAATATTTAATATTTCAGGTAGAATGCTAGATACTTTATTTGCATTTTCTCATTCAATTTATTTCTTAAGACAATTTAGAAAGATAAGATATTCCTTTTTTCTAATTTCCTTTTAAAACAATATTTAGAGATGTTGAACTATTGATCCCAGTTTACACATCAGTAAATAGCTAACACACATAGGGTTTGGACTCAAACCTAGTTTACTGGAGAGCTTTCCAGGAACACTACGGATTGGGCTGGACCTGGCCAACACTGATGTTTTCCTCCTGCTTTAGTCCTAATCCATCTGAAAGCCTTGTTCTCTACGGCACTGTAAAAAAACAATGAAGAAACTTTGAATGTGCCCTTCAATAAAGGAGATTGAAGAGATGAACATTCTAATTTATTTTAAATCTCTGAGCTCTTTGGAAATGGGTTATCAAAAGTAGTGTCCTTAATCTATGATTTGGACTTTTAATGAGATTCTAAGGAAGGCTAAGGAGAATGTTAATATTTCCCTTCCTGGAATTTTATAGCTTTCTACTTTTTAATGTTTCTTCTACATGCTCACTAACCTTGTGTCTATTTTGATGACATTATCCCACAGTGATCATTCAATGCAGAGCAGCTGAGGAAGACATCTGTGTCCAATGGTGCCACAGGCTGTGTGTTGGACTGACCATCCCCTTGAAAACAACTGAATATGCTGGATTGAACATGAGATTAGAGAAAGGTAAGGAGAAGGATGGAAAGCAGAGCAGATGCAAAGGAGAAACATGTGGGTAGGAAAGAGAATTGGCAAAAGTTTTGAGAAAAACAAATTTTAAAAAATTGTTTTGACATTTAAGTTTAAGGGTACATGTGCAGGTTTGTTACATAGGTAAACTTGTGTCATGTTGTACAGATTATTTCATCACCTAAGTATTAAGCCTAGTACTTATTCCTTATTTTCCCTGATTCTCTCCCTCCTCCCACCCTCCACCCTCTTACAGGCCCCAGAGTGTGTCCTTCCCCTCTACGTGTCCATGTGTTCTCATCCAATTATATCTGCCTTATTATCAAAACAAAAAATAGCAACAAAAAAGAAAACGAAAAGTCCCTTTAACAATAAATAATGTGTCCCGGTGCAGGAGCTCATGCCTGTAATCCCAGCACTTTGGGAGGCCAAGGCAGACGGATCATCTGAGGTCAGGAGTCTGAGACTAGCCTGGCCAACATGGCAGAACCCTGCCTCTACTAAAAATACAAAAAAAAAAAAAAAAATAGCCAAGCATGGCAGCGCATGCCTGTAGTCCCAGCTATTTTGGAAACTAAAGCAGAAGAATCACTTGGACCTGGGAGGCAGAGGCTGCAGTGAGCCGAGATAGCAACACGGCACTCCAGCCTGGGTGACAGAATGATACTCCATCTCAAAAAAACAACCAAAACCGAAACAAAATATAAAACAAAGAAACAAAACTAAAAGAACCAATAAACAATGTGAGCTTGGCTTTCCCAATCTCATGTGAAGCCCTGTATAAATTTTAAAAATCGAAAGATTCATTAGGCAAGTACTAAGTTTTTTTTTTTTTTTTCTAAAAACAGTTAACTTATTACTGTGGGAAATTTTAAAGCTATACAAGTAGAATATCAAGGATCATGGACCCTCATGCATCCATGACATAACTTGGACGATGTCAACTCAGACCTATCTCTCATCCCCTCCTCTTCCCCCAAAAAAGGATTATTTTGAAGAAAATTCCAGAAATCAGAGTAACTACAATCATTGCTCATTTATACAGATTAGAAATTTTACAAAATAGAACCACAACACTGTTATCACATCTAAACACTGAATAATAATTCCCAAATCACCAATTATTCACTTAGTGATCAAAGTTCCCTAATGGTTTCAATGGTTTTTAAACCTTTCATTTTTACATGCTCAGTTTCATCATCAGTAGTAATAAAACAATATTCCTTTTGTTTCTAGATCCTTTTACAGTATTTCTATGGAGATACCTGGGTAAGTTTTCCAAGTTCTTTATTGGTTAATCATCTTCACTCTGTGGTTTATGGCAAAATTTGCAGGAAATAGTTTGGTCAGTCTATACCAGAGATTGACCACAGATAAGCTTTGAAGAGCATGTCTTGCTGTAGCCGGAACACCATGCCAATTCAACCTCACATACTGTTTATGAATCATTGTGTGCAACTGTGCATAACCTCAGCTTCCTCCCAGTACACTGCCTCCCGCTTGCCAATTGTGCTTTAACTGCCTCTTGCAAGTATATACCCTTAATCTATTCACAGGCGGCTTGGCAGCACCCACAGGTACTCCTCAATTTGCTATAGATGCAGATGTTTCTGTTACTTCAGACTGCCTACAGTACTTTACACCAATATTACATGGCCATTCTCGATGGCATAAGAGCTCTGCAAAACTATTATGCCTGAACTTGAATCACAGGATATGATTCAAAATGGACAAGGGAAATAACAGGAACTATTTAGATGAGCATTTGTGAAAATACTCAGAAATGACATTTTTTTCTTTTTAAATTGTTAATCTCAAAATTCTAAAATCTGAAACGCTTCTGATTTTACTAAAGATAAATGTAATACTAATCATAAATAGTATGTTAAAATTTGAAATTGAGGCTGAACTGGAAGTAAATTTGTTGTAAGTCATGCTTCATAAACCATAGCCTTTGGGGTCTGTAACAGTTGGGTAAATACTTCTGAAATTCAGGCAAACAAGACAACTGACAAATATAAATTTAGGAAAGTTACTGAAGCAATTTATAATCGATGTAGAGAAATTCTAAGAAGCAGATAAATGCCATTATCCTTAACTCTACTTGGGATTTGCTCACAAAATACCTTCTGTTGCGTCTAAAACTTACTCAGTTACATAGGCCAAGCCAGGAAACTTGGCCGTGTGAGAAGCGGGCTGTGTTCATACCATGAGTAAAATCTATTCTTCCTCTATCAGTTTCCCAACTCACGAAATTTCAGATGTCAGTTTCTTGGTGTACTTGGTCTTGATTTAAATACAGGAAGCACTTAATTGGCATTTGGGGAACAAGGGCAGTAATTTTAAGCTGTTATGGAAATGAAATATTAATACGAAATCCATTAACAGAAGATGGAGTTGATTCTAGATATTACTAAGAGTGGTCCATTAAACAAGTTTCTTCCCTTGAAGTGGCTTCAAAATCCATGACTTACTTACTTATCCAAAATGTCAATTAGGATGGGATATTTTTCTGCACATCTATTGATTTAAATGTCCCAAAATGGAAACCAGAATATGTAAATAGGTAAAAATATTATAGAACATATAGAAGACATAAAGTGGCCACATTACTCCAGACATACTGATTTAAATTAGCTTTTTCTAAGATTATCATTTATCTTTAATGAATCTTTCAAGTTGAATACATCCCTTCTCTTTGAGAAATCATATAAAAGATAATTGTGGCAAATGATAATTTTTAAAAAAGAAATAATTCTACCCTGACATTCACCTGGTGTCCACAGGTGGCACCTGCCTGCCTTCCTGGGATTATGGTTGCCCATGGGGCCTGAGAGGGAAGAAGGGCTAACAGAAAGAAAATTTCTGGAGATGAGTACCTCCAAGTGATTGAAGGTTTCACATGAGACTCAAAAGCAGAGAGTCCAAAATCTGCCAACTTTTGGTCAAGAGTTTCAAAATAGGAGATTAGGGAGTGGAAGGAAGGTTAGAAGTTTCCAGCAGTGCAGATCAGTTGATTTACTATGAGAATCAAACATAAAAAAGCTAAGAGGACAGGAGCTGTGACTGAGCCAGAAATTTCTCTTTCCTTTTCTCCTTTTTTTTTTTTTCAGATTTGTTGACCCCTCTTCCTTTTTCTCCTTTTGAGTCACACTCTTCACAGTATTCTGCGAGTAAATAAACGAAATATTGTCAGAAAGAAAGAACACTGGACAAGAAGCCCAGCATTCTTGCTGTATATTTGGCATTAACCCGTGGGCAGTTTTGTGCCCATTTTATTTGGGTTTTGATCTGTATCTACAGCTTTTACAGCTCTATCTGTACCTATGGCTTGTATATCTATCTCTATATCCTTGTGTGTGCGTATAAAGTTCATAGGCTTCACCTGTGCTCCTCCTGTGCTCTGCCTGCAGCTCTAAGATGGCTGGGCTCTACTCAGTCCTTGGTCTTTGCCTCCAGACCCCTAGCCCAAGCCCGATCTGAGACTCTCACATACTGTGAAAATAACGTTCGGATATCTCATGTCTACTTTGAGCTTTTTTCAACTGGAAAAATGGCTGCTATTACTCATTTCTGTTGGACAGGAAAATAGAGGGCCCGTATTCTTGTTGTATCTTTGACATTAACCCATGAGCACTTGTGTGCCTGTTTTATTTTGATTTTGATCTATATCTACAGCTATTTATGATAGCTCTATCTATATCTATCTGTGGCTATTATAGCTATCTCTGCATACATATAAAATGTGCACCCATGTGTTATTTGTGTAAACATACACACTGTCTCTCACATGTATGTATCTATGTATTTATGTATAGAATATACACACACATTCATCTACTGTAGACCTATTCATTCACCATCTTATTCTTAGCTGTGTTACTATTAAGAATTCTGCATGTAGATATATTTTTCACCTTCAAACTCAGGAGACAAAATGAGAGAACATCATTAATGTTTTAAGTCAAAAATAAAATTTAGAATGAAATATTCTAGCAGTTATCTTGTAAAGGATTTGGATATTTTTATATTATTTATTGAACTATGAAATGACATTATCTGAGAGCATCCTGCAGCTTCAGCTATTGTAACTTCACACCTCATTATGACCTCTGATTTCAAGGTTCCAGCGTGCTTTAGGGAAGCCTCTCCAGAACCAAATCCAGCGTAATAGTTGCAAAGCGGCCAGCTTGAGGCCAGCAAAATGGGCTAGAAAATGGAGTCAATTAACAGGCTAATTCAGGATAGATTTTTCCCATAATGTCTACAATATGAACATGAGTTTTACAAGACTATGTAAACGACAGAATTGGTGGCTTATTAAATGGACCTGTGGTAAGCATGGGAAACGAGGATGGGGCCTGTGGTCTCGTTGGGAGGAAAACGTGTGCTTTATCAGCTGCTCGATCCAATGCCTGAGCCACGCTGGTAACTTAACAGCTGCTCCCCACTCAGGGAGACCGCTCACAGCCCTATCAAACCCCCATTTGCTCTGCAGATCAATCAGTGTCTCTTCCAATCCTCCCTGACTGTGGTCTGGGTGACAGCCCCTTCGCTTTGAATTTGATTCAGTCTCGTGCTTAAGTCTTCAGACGCTGTGGCTTCACCTGCGCCCCTCCTGTGCTCTGCCAGCAGCCTAGGTTGGCTGTGCCCTACCCAATCCTTAATCTTTGTCCCCAGACCCCCAGCCCAAGCCAGATATGAGACCCTCGCATACTCTGAAAACAACATTGAGACGTCTCATGTCTATTTGAGCTTTTCTGAAACTGGAAGAACGGCTGCTGTTACTTATTTCTGTTTTGTAGATGGAGAGTCAGGATTTGGCAAAATTAATTTGCGGATCTTAAACATGGGCCTTCTGACTCTCAGGCCAGCACCTCTTATATAAAATGACTCTGTGTCCCGCCAGGGCCCTGAGTGAAGCGCTCCTGGCCTTCATAGCCCTTCTCAGGGTCACTACTAAATTTAATGTAGGATCTTTCTGGCCATATGATGTTTTAATGTCTGTATTCTAGATATTTTTTTCTGGACGTGAAAGTCAGAGGCAGTCAGTATTATCCACTTCGTTTTCATTCACTCAACACACTTCTTTTATTAAGCTGGTCTCTTTTGGTAAGCCATAGAATGCACAATGACCGACAGAGGCCACTGTGTGGAAAGTGATAACAGAATATGGATTTGCAGCCATGGGAATATGATGCCATTATGAATTGTGGAGTAGTTGAGAATCCTGTAAGGGCCTAAAGATGAACTGATAAACCTTAGCTATATGTCAAAAAAGAAATTGTTTGTATACTAGATATTCATTTAACTTCCAACGGAATGGAATAAAGTCACAATTTTCCTAACTAAATTACAAATTATTTCATGGTATCTTTGCAGAACTTCCTGATGTCTCATAGGAGGCTTGTATTAATATGATAATGTAGAAATGTAAAATGAGGTATATGGCATTTTCAAATACATGCTTTATTTTTCTTTGGGAAAATATATTGTACTGTTGTGCTCATCCTCATGAAATTCATTGGCAGGTGCATGTTACCTATCACCCAGAAGCAGCTGGCCTGAGAGATTTGATGAGATGCTGTTATAGTTCATTTGTGTTGCTATAAAGGAATAGCTGAGACTGGGTAAATTATTATTTTATTTTATTTTTTTAAAAGGTTTATTTGGCTAATGGTCCGGCAGGCTGGCAAGAAGCATGGTGCCAGCACCTGTATCTGGTGGGGGCCTCAGGCTGCTCCCAGTCCTGGTTGAAGGCAAAGGAGGTCGAGCTTCATTGGTGAGAGAGGAGGAAAGAGACAGGAGGAAGAGGCCAGGCTCTTTTCAGCAACCACCTCTCAGGGAGGACTCTTGCAGGAATTAACAGAGTGAAAATTCACTTATTATCATGGGGACAGCACCAAGACATTCATGAGAAATCTTCCTCCCTAACACTTCTAATTAGGCCCCACCTCCAACATTTGGGATCCAATTTCTCCTAACCATGTGTTGAAATACCAAAACTATAGCAGATGCTTCCTTGAGAACATTAAATAATGTTTCTGTCTTGGTGGCAATGCCTCCTAGAACTGGCATAATATTTTTCTTCAGGATGTGGTGTATGCTGTAGATCAATGACCAATATATTAGTTTTTTCCCCAAAGCCAGAATCCATGGGCCCAAACTCAAGGGATGAAAATGGGAGTGATTTATCTCATTATTGCTCTTAGTGGTTCACTGGCAAGACTTTTTGCTTCTTATTCCTGTGATATTGGGGTCTTCTGGTCCCCAAAAGAGGTATGGTATTGTGATACTGTCATTAACCTGGGATTTAAGACAGGGTCTTAGCCAGCTTGGGCTTCCATAACAAACAACACACAAGGTGCCTTAAACAACAGACGACTATTTATCACATTTCTGGAGGCTGGAAGTCCAAGGTCAGAGTGCTCGCTGGTTTAATCTCTGATGAGTGCTCTCCCTGGTTTGTGGATGGTCAGCTTCTCACTGTGTCTGAAAGCATTTAAGGAGAAAAGGTAGTAGTCCTGCCCCTTTTGGGGCTCCAAAAGCCCCAGGAGCCACAAATGAAAATAGTTGCAGTGGGCAGATGTTGGAGATTCCCTTCAGGCTGGCAGATGTCACCCTATCTATTGTGAATGATGAAGTTCACACCTGCTTGATTGTTAAAATTTACTTTTCCATATATATGTTCCATTTATCTGTTGCTGTATGAGAAACCACTCAGAATTTAGTAGCTTGGCTTACGTTCTGCTCACCACGTGGTTCCCTTGCCTTTGGTCAGGGCTGGGCTGACTTGGTGACGTTCAGCTGGTATATGTCTGGGTGATTCAGATTACATATTAAAAAATGTGTCTCGGTGATTTCACTCCCTCCATGTCTTTGGTAGTTTCAAAATATTTTGATTCTCATCTTTATCTCCTTAAAGTATTGTCCTCTATAATATATGAACATTTTGTGGATCATATTTATATATAAATGTAAAATGACAGAATTTTTTTCACACTTTATTTGTAAATTTTTATTTTACAATTGGAATTTGCTAAGGAAAATGCCAGGTAAATATTAAAATATTCTTATAGTTATGATATTAATATTTAAGGGACTCAAGGAGTTAAAGAACTATTTGTGTGTGTATATATGTGTGTGTCTGAGTCATTTTGAGTGTGTGAGCTTATGGGCATATATGTGAATATATGTGTGTGTGTGTGTGTGTGTGTTCATGTTTGTGTACCTATGTACCTGTGTACATGTATGTACACACATGCATGTGTGTGTGTATATCTCAATCATGCATCATCTTTCTTTCAACAGTAAAATTTCCCCCAAATTATAGTAAAAATATTGTTTTTCTTCTAGTTTCTATTAATTTCACCAGTGGGAATAATTTGCTTCAGGGCTACCTAACCTGATGTAGGCTATCTTGTAGAAAATTGATTTAGTCCAAGATAAGAAAAAAGAATGAATTCTTTCCTTCTACCGGGTAAACCCACTATGGCGATTAAGCTGAAATGAAAGAACTCAGGCAATGGAGTGCTTCAGAAAATAACCGATTTTTGATATTCATTCTATATATAATCTAATTACCCTCATTCATATCCCAGTAACATAAATTTAATTACACCTTTCAGACTTATCCTTAAAATCCGTGAGAAAGGAGAAAATATGTGTGTAAAGTATCAAGTTCCTTCTGAAATAATGAAAAAAGGTAAAATTCATTTTAAATCCCTAAAATAGTGAAATGTCTTCCTGTCTCATTTTTCTTCCCTTTGCGTCTCAAATGTGAATTCTAGGAGAGGTGTGCATTCCACCCCCATTCCCAAACATCCTAGCGTTGGGAAAATCAGGCCAACTGTTGGGCATATGATTATGTTAGTTGAGCTCTAAATATCATAAATGTTTTCTTCTTTATTTTATATTTTCCACTCTAAAAATATGGTGTCATGAAAATATCAACTTATTCCTAAAGAGCCAAACTATTCCCTAAACTTTAGATCGGTAGTGAGAGAATCCAAAGGACAATATACTGCTTGATCTATCTGGGCAACTTAAATGTAAAAACATACATTTTCTTGGAAGTTGTAGAATATTTAGAGATAATGATTATTTACTATTTTAGTTAATATATCAAATAAGTATTAATTCCATAAACTTTCTTTTATTTATTTCTTTTGGGACTTTCTTCGTCATGATTTCTTGGCACTACATATACCATAAAATGTGGTAGTTTTCAAATAAACTCCCACAAGGTAAATATTGAAATCAACCAACTTGTATTTTTCTTTTAACCTAAAGACATTATACAATTCACAAGATTTCTTGTAGTAATAGAAACAAAAAGAGAACATCAAATTCTATCTCACTATTTTTCAAATTCAAATCATGGAGTCATTCAAACAAAATAGAACAAAAATAGAAATGTAATGGCTCAAGTCATTGAGGGTCCTGGACTGAGTGCTCCCAGCCTAGTGGGTCTGGTGGCCCAGGCAGAGCCTGTAAGACCGTGTCAGGCCCAATGCTTTTGATGCTTCATCCTGCAGACCCTTCCCCACATCACAGCAGGCATCCCTGCAGCTCCACATTCCCGTATGTATGTAAATTAGAGAGAGAGATCAATCCACATGGTAATTCACTTATTTGACACCATGAGAGGTAAAGCAACTATAAAATTTGCATCTAAAACTTAAAATTAACTGTCCTTGCCATTGAATAGATTACTTTTCTCACTAAATTACTTTCTAGAAGTATTTACATACCTATAGAAACAACTTTCAGAATAGAAGAATGAGTTCAACCAGGTCCTTATCACCAACTCTAATCCCTTCCAGCTGCTTGTGGTAAGACACAAATATGTATCATCCACATGGACCCACTCATGTGTATTGAAGATCCACATATACAATTAGAGGAAACATCCAATTTTCCATCTGTCTTCTATCTTCCCCAGTTCTGATCCACTGGTCTTGTGGATTGACAGAGGCTTGTATTACAATATACATCTGGCCTTGAAATCTTTCTAAAAAAGCCTGGAGTGGCTGAGCTCAAGAAATGAGTTGGAAGGACAAGTTCATTAAACTGAAGCACTGGACAAACACCGATGAAAGAAATCAGAAGAATTTCAAGTGGACATTTTCCCTGGGCAATCCCTGACCCTTTCAATACCAGTCCCAAATGAAGAAATAAATAAACAGCATTTCTAGGTAAATGGTGGCACCTTTTTGGTGTGCTTGCAGACACCTCTACTGCAGGACATATCTTCCAGATGTCCAGTGAAAGTTTTACCAACCCCAGGCATCACCAGATCTTATTGTCACACCTTTGAAAACCTTTAGAGTTTTTATACTCAATAATACAAATGTGTGTGAGCATAAACACATGTACACATATGTAAATAACCTTTTTATATGTATGTGTGGCAAAAGGTGTAACTATGTGCTATATCGAAACCCACTCGTACTCTTTGGAGAACGCAGTAGTAGACAGCAAAATTGTGATGCCTTCGAGATTCAGCAGGTCTTGCAATTCACAGGGAACCAGCCAGTCCGGCAGTTGGCAGGTGCTGCAACCCTGCTGCGGTGGCTGGTGGGGAGGATTACCTACAACAACACAGAGCCAAGTGGAAAAACTGCAACCAGCCTGACAGCAACTTGTCCTACAAGAGCACGTGAGGTTTTTCACATCTTGGTTTGTTTCCTGTTTAATATGTGATCTGGACATTTTGGGGAAGAAATCTAATTTCAAAATTGTCTAAATATGTTTAATGACAACTCTCATGCTGTTGGAAAGCACATCACTTTGAAGGACATCTGTCTTATACACTGCCTACTGGGAGGCCCAGAAATCTTTTTTTCCGGTAATAATTTTCTTTCAGCAGAAAATATTGTAGTGTTTTGGAATAACTAGCAGTTACATACTATATAAACTGTGCAGTACATATACTAACTAGATGCTCTCTAAGCCAACTATATAAATAATGTTGGTCCTGCACATTTATGTCAAATTAATGTGATTTACTGAATTTTTCTATTCCCCTCATAGCATAAACCCAACATATAAAAATATTTCTCCCTAGGTTTTCCCTCTCTATAAAAGCTCCAAATAAACTATAAAATTATTTTCTTTATTCTAGTATATTTCATGTTCATGTGTAAAGACATATGCCTGAGGTCTTGGCTTATCCTATCTAAATCTCTCACACTTTCAGAGTAAAAACCTTGATAACTCCCTACCAACCATTACCCAAGAATAAAACTAAAAATAACTTGAAGCGATGTATCGTGTATCTGAGCTTCAATACCAGACACAATGCTCACCAGACTGAGGGAAGTTGCAATGAAATTCCACCATGATGAGCATGTAGTGCAGGTAGGAGAATGCAACCACACACTGAGGTCTTTGTTCCTGCTCACCCTTCATGTGTGATTCACTCTTTCCATAGTCTGGGAAATTCACCTAACTAAACCGAATGAGGAAAACTTGTGTTGTTGGTAACCAAATACTGAGTTGGAGATCAGAGCTCAAATTCCTGCTCTAAGTTATCAGCAAAAGAAGTAAATTACACATCATTTCATTCATATGTGCAGTTATAATTTTTATCAATCAATAGCTATTTTAAGCTACTCTGTCATAGGCCCTGTACTCATCCACCTAGCAGGTACAAATAAGTATAGAAAGAAGCTTTGTTATCATGGAGTTTATGAACTGGATAAGAAGCTACAATGACAGCCACAGACCCATGTCAACATCTGTAAATGTCCTTCTAAGTGCTTCTATAGCCACTACATACAAGCTATCCTACACATAGCTTGTTTAGGATAATTACAAGCTAGGGTAAAGCTATATGTAATTTATAAATACAAGATGTAATTAATGTATTATCTCAGAGTTGTGAGTAATGTTTAAATTAATGCACGTAGGAGGTCAGACATGAATTAGGCTCTGTGGAATGTGTGGGGCTGATTTAAAGGTAAATGCCCCTCAAATGTCCTCTATGTCGCCACTGAGTCTGCAACATCCTTCCTTATAGGGATTTACATTTCTAGAGCCCCCTTTTGGGCTGTTTCCAGAATGGCTTCTTTCAGGAATGTGAATTGGAATAATCATGGTTGGCTTTCAGTTGTGTGCAACAGACCGGTTTTCATCTGATGACCCTTTGTACTCTTCCTAGGACCCTATGCAGTTACACAACTTGATTATTCTCTTAAAGAAAGAAGGCTGAGCAAAGAGAGGCCACGGGGTTCTAGTTCATGAAACTTTGTAGGACAGGAGAGGGAATTGCAGCGTTTACTAGACAGAGACATGTCCAGCAAAATTCATCAAATTCCCTAAGAGGAGTTATTGTAGGAGCTACACAGCAGCCTTGCTGTGGCTCACAAGGTCCTGCACTCAGACCCTCCTTGCAGCACTTCCAAAGTAGTCCCACCTCAGAGCCTTTGTGTTGCAGTTCCCTCTGCCTAGAATGCCTTTCCCCAAGATATCCTCCGTCCCATTTCCTCACTTCCTTCACTTTGGCTAAAACGTCACTTCTGCAGTTAAGACTTGCTTTAGGTCCATCTTAGAAATAGCCAAGGGCACAGCTGCTTTCCTCAGCAATCACTGGCCTCACCTGCTTTTCCTTCATTGCATATACCGAATCCTGATCTTCTAGTTTTTAATCTGACATTTATATATTTACTCCTCTTCTGTCACCACCATCTGCCCCTCCTCTCCCCCGCACATATCGTGAAGCCATGGAAGTCGGGTATTCTGTTTTCCATTGCTCTTTCCCTAAAACCTAAAATACTGACTGTCACCTATAGGGGTCTTGAAAGTATCTGTTAAATGAATGAACTACAAGCTAGTAGGAATCACCAAACAAGTCCATTGTGGGGTGTGGGGTATTTCCAAAGCATTGAAACACTCCAGATCAGAAACCAGAAAACTACACAAATGCTGCTATTGTCACTCGCAAGTGACTCTTTCATTGAGAGACATGTGATTGACATCTGTGAAAAGCCCAGCAAATCCATTCCTTTTGATACTTTGGTTGATTTACTGTGTTGTGTATGTTGTTCTCATACAACATATGATGCTACACTGAATACTGGCGTGCCCCGAAATAATACAAGGTCATATAGACACAGGTTGTTTTTATTGTTGTTGTTAACTACAGGGAGATGACCTGGAAATTTGATTGATCTATCATTTATATCAAAACCAGGGCTATTTGCTAATGCTGCCCCTGTTCTTCAGGGCTGCTCTGGTGTCCCTGAGGATTTCGAAATCTCTTTGCATGCTTTGCATTTTTGGCCCTTCCTTCCTGTTGCCTTGACCATCAGAGGTTATTCTTCCAATGAAAGATCACTTGATAGAGACAATCTTACTACAAAGAGTCACAGCTGGCTTTGTCTCTCAACCCCTGCTGGTATTTTTCCAATTTTTACAAATAAAATTATAAAGAATGCCTAGCATATCTACAGATGCTACTGTTTACATTAAAAGAAATTAGAATGTCCGTATGGAATGCCAGAGAACCCTTAACGTTGTATTACTGTCTTCACGTATTCATTCATTCACTCAACAAACACTGATTTTGTCTCTGGCATGAGTCATGTGCTATGGTAAGTGCTCATGCTTAGAGATGAATTAAGATGCAGTCTCCAGTGTAAAATAAACCATTGTCTGGATGTGAGCAGGACTATGGTGGGCTAATTTCTTCTTTTGTGCAATGACCCAGGCAGAAGAGTCCTTGAAGCAAAGTAGTCATTAAGTCAGCCCTCTCTTCTCTTCTTGAAAGCTCCTTAACCCAGTAGGTAGTACTCTCATGCAGCCACTCTGTGACATCCAATTTGTGTCCCTTTTTTTGCTCCTGTTCGGTATTGGCTCATACTCCTTCAAAGTCACCCAGACCCTCCTTTCGGCCATCTGTTAAGGTTGCAAAGTAATTCAGTCATTCCTTCATGTAATGACTGTCAAAGATGGTTGTGTTATACACAATAAATTTAACCATTACTAAGGACACCCAGAGTTCTGTGGTCAGCCTCAGCCAGGCACTTTTAGTGATGGCAACTCCAGGGCTCCTGGAAGACTGTCAATAAAATAATTTTAGATGAGGGCAGCCTCATTTTAAACATGGTTCATCCCTCAGTGTCATGGTGGTAATCTGCCTTTAGGAATCAAGTAATGTCTCATTGAAAACTGAGGCCAAGGCCAGGAGCATTGGCTTACACCTGTAATCCCAGCCCTTTAGGAGGTAGAGGCGGGCTGATTGCTTGAGCGCAGGAGTTCAAGACCAACCTGGGTAACATGGGGAAACTTGTGTCTACAGAAAATAGAAAAATTAGCCAGGTGTGGTGACATGCACTTGTAGTTCCAGCTACCCTGGGGCTGAGGAGGGAAGAATGCTTGAGCCCAGGAGGTTGAGCCTGCAGTGAGCCACGATCATGCCACTGTACTCCAGCCTGGCAAACAGAGCAAGATTCTGTCTTACAAAGAAACAAACAAAAAATCAAAAAGAAAAAAAATAGAAAAAGAAAATTGAGGTTAAATGAATACTATATTGATCCTAATAGTTATTCTTAAAGGTATTGTCTTTCAATATACTCAACCATCTTATCTACAATGTTTTCACCTCTCTTTACAATGTCATTTAAAGTATTTCTTTAGTTTCGAGGCAAAAAGACTACTGAGACTGCTCTGAAGTCCAATTGTCATAAACTAAAATATAAGAATATAAAAGTGGCATCCCTGCTAGGCAAAATTAACATCCAGTAAGGAGGAGACTCAGGCTTTCACAAAAGACAAATTCATAGCTTCCTGCTTTCAAAAAGGGAAGTGAGTAGGTAACTGTTTCTCCAGGTGTACGTCCAGCTGGACTTGGGGTAAGTGTAGCAGCCAGGCAAGGGCCAGGGGCTGGGGTAGAAATAGAAAGCTCTATTATCTTCACCTTTGCCACCTCCTCTAATTGAGATCTAAAATGTCTTCTTTTCTCTTATTTGCTTCTTGTAAAAAAATCCATGTACACTGGAAGGCATGACAAGGTGATGGACAGAGCCCTTCATACTTCAGTGTGAATGGAAAAAGCTGATTAAAATTTTAACGAAAGGAAAGAGTAAGTAGGGAAGTGATGGTCATTTGACAGGAGGACACTCCCTGGTAATAAAGAAGCTATGAGTATAATAATAATGGCATTCAAGACAAAACACACAGGGCCACCCAGCTCATTTGAACAACAACTCAAATATCATATTAAATGGTAAGAAGAACAAATTTAATTCTTTAGTCAAACAGAAGCCAACATGGCTCACATTTACATGCTTGTGCTGCATTTGCAAAATAATAAAAACATTCTCCTTCTGTTGTCAAGATATGAGTGCTTCCATTCAAAACAGGCTTAATGCCCGTCAGTCCATTGAAGCACATTAGCCAAGAGATGATTACTACCTTAACACCAACGATATACATCTTAGCATGCATTATTCAGCTAAAAGGAGTTTTAATCCTCATGTATTCTGACAATGATCTGATAAAAGTTTAATGATACATTGCAGTAGATGCTTTAGATTTATTTCTACAAATACCAAAGCAAGCCTTGGAAATAATCTAGCTGTTATCTTTTTGGGTCTTACATACGTTTCCATGACTTACGTTATTATTTCTGTGTTTTTTCAGTTAGCAACAAAAAGCAGTTTCCATTGCTTTAGAATTGGTTATTTTTGTTTGTTGTTGGCCTTAAAATAATGTATTAATTCACATGGGGACATAGATGCATGTTTGATTGTTGAGCTGTAAGTTTTCATGAGCTGTTATAATAGTCTCATAGCTGCTGCTCAAACTTCATTTTCCTCTTCACGGTAAGTGAATATAAAACAAACACAAATGTCTTATATGCAGCAATTTTCTCTCACAAATAGGTCCACAGCTATCACATCAGGAAGGTATATTGTATTTAAGAACTTATTCGTCCTCTTTCACACCCAGTCAAGGTGGCTTAGGGAGTATCATTTTATCAAGTAGAATTAGAAGCACGTAGAAATGTTCTCATCTTATGTATAAACTTGAAATAAACTTGTTGAATAAAAAAAAAAAAAGAGAAACTGATTCAGTTCCTCTGACTCTTATTTCCTGTGACTAACCTATCGTTTAAAAGAATTAGTAAAACAGACATTTTTGGCCTGAGTTAGATATATATTTACAATGGTTTTCTATTTATTTTTGCACTTAATGTTTTTAGTTATCTTACCTTTAAGATAGAATATGTTTTTAAAAAATATTTGGGGAATGAAATGTAGAAATAACATATTATATACATTTCTGTATTTCTGCCAAATTTTTGTAATATTCCACTTCTTAAATACTGTTTATTATTTTATAATATTGTTATTTTCACATGTATATTTTACATGTATATCATTATAGTGTTTTGCAGATAAAAGCCAATATTGCCTTCATTTGGGATCCTTCTATCACAAATAGCACAGCACATAATCAATAAATAGTGAATATATAAATAAAATTTATAAAAATATATTTTCTTGAGTAAATACTATGTGCTAGGTCTGAAGAAATAAACAATGCAATATTCAAACTGAAAACTTAAGTATGACATTTATTAAATATCTTGCTTTTGAATCCATAAACAAACAATTTATCTGAAGACGTTAAGTGATGGCCATCCCTGAGATCCTGACTGGGAGAGTGTCCTTCTCTGAGAGTCTTTTTCACTGGGAGTTCACAACACTGTCCAGGAATCAGAGTCCAAATCCAGGTCCTCAGAGACAGACATAACGATGTCTATGTTAACTATGCATTGTAGCCATTGTACCTCCTCCTGACAGTTTTGTAAAATTTATTTGAATGATCGATGAACCTTTCAGCAAAACCCAAAGAAGAGTGAATTGAATTTCTAAAGGAAAATCACATCAGAGAAAATAATTTAGAAATACTTAACAAGATGAATTTACCTAACTCTTAAACACTTAAGAAAATTAAGTGTTTCTTAAACACTTAGTTTTTTTAGTTTGAATGTTTTGGGGGAGCACATTAACTAAAAATTTACATACTGTTTGGAGATAACCTTCATCTCTTCAGAAAAACATTTGGGAGAACCAATGTGGCTTCTTCTTGTTCATAGGTAAGGTCTTTTGCCAATGATAAGAGAAAAGTAGTATATTTGATTCTTATTTAAACCTCTAGCATGCCTTAAGACAAAATTAGCAACGCGGTAGTGAGGTTGTGAAGTGGCAATGGAGGTAATGCTGGTGGAAGAAATAAAGAAGGGGAGGAGAGAGAGGAACAGAAATGGTTAATGCTTAATGAGCACATATTTTCTGATGGTCATTGTTGTGCTAATTTAGTCCTCCCTACAATCCTGTGAGGTAGGTTCTTACTTTTGTTATCTTCAATTAATGGATGAGGAAGCAAAGTTTGCAGTGGCCGAGTCACTTATCTCATGTCATTTAACTCGTACTCTCTCGTCCAGGGTCCAGCTCTGCAACCTAAAGTGTAAGCCCCGGGTTCATAGGCTTTTGCATTTTCCAGTCTCTCTCATTCTCCCAGATGGTTTTTATGTTTGAAAAGATATGCCAAAATAATTTTCACTGATGTAAATGCCTCTCAATAGTGCTGCCTTCCCTGGGGTTACTTTTAACCCAGAGAAATAAAATTCTAAAAATAATGTTTGTATCAAGGCTTTGGGAAGATTATCTGCTCAGAAGAACCTTCCAAGAATCTGTAGCTTCATATTCCAGAAGCAGCTGCCCAATTTTGTCTATTTGTTGGCTGTTAGACTTTGTATACAGAGAATACTAAACAAGGAAACAAACCAAAAATAAACAAACAGAAATTATCTGCCTTATTATTTCCTAGTTTCTTAACTGTTTCTAATTCCCTCCCAACTGTATTTCTTTTCATATGTCAGTTTCTCAATATTTGATGATGACGATGGTGCTACAGAAGTGAAAGATTTATGCATCACTTTTATAGTCCAAGGCAATGCAATTTTCTTGTGATAAGCTAAAATATTAAAGTTAACTACATTTAATTTTAGCCATCAATCTTTCCCTACTCCTGTTTCAGGTTTTTTTTTTTTTTTACAAGAAAAAATAAAATTACTAGTAAACATTGTTTAAAAAAATTTAGACAAATTAAATTAATAGAGTTTAATTGAGCAAAGAACAATTTGCTAATTGGGGCAGGCTCCTGAGACAGAGTAGGTTCAGAGACTTCAGCACAGCCACGTGATGGAAGATTTATGAACAGAAAAAGGACACAGGCATACAGAAAATGGATGAGAGGTGCAGAAACAGCCAGATTGCTTACAGTTCTGCAACTGCCTTATTTAAAACATGGTTTGAACAGTTGGCTGCCTGTGATTGGCTGAAATTCCATGATTGGTACAAGAGTAGGTAATAGTCTGTTTACACGTCCAGTTAGGTCACAGTTCATTACATATAGAGAAACATTTAGGCTGAACTTAAAGTAAATAAGGAGGCAACTTTAGCCTAAACTTGATTTAGCAACATAATCTATTAATTTTTTTGTAATAAAGTTATTTAATTTTCAGGTGATAACATGAAGTATCAGACATTGAGATGTGTCATATCCAATAGAATCTGGGGTGGATATTTGCTTTTGGGAATGGTCTTTACATTAGGAAAGTGCATTTAGGAAAATCAAGTACTGCATTTTCATGGTTACTTGAGCTCAACCACTTTCTTCCTTTATTGGGCAAATCATTTGGTACAAAGACGAACTAGAAAGAAAGCTTCCAGGTCCTTGAGGAATCGCCACACTGTCTTCCAAAATGGTTGAACTAGCCAGCAATCCCATTACTGGGTATATATCCAAAGGATTATAAATTGTTCTACTATAAGGACACATGCACACGAATGTTCATTGCAGCACCGTTTACAATAGCAAAGACCTGGAACCAACCCAAATGCCCATCAATGATAGACTGGACAG
>CAUYQU010076329.1:0-19732 GCA_963574635.1 Cheracebus regulus
ACGTAGAGACAATTAAGTCTCCGGATGTCTGTGGGTCTCCCTGACAGCTGTCAGGCTTACCACAAGAGCTTGGGAGAGCAGAGTTTTCTCCTCAGTCTTTCGAGGAAGGAGACGTCTTGGCCAACTTGGACATCTCCTTCCCTAACAGGCTAAACAGTGGGCACCTTCACAGTGCTGACGCTGTCATACAGCCGAGGTGTCCTCCAGCAGCCCTTATACAGGAGTGACAGAGAGCCTAGAGCATCTTGCCTTAGGGTCACCTCTTTTCCAATGCCACTTCAGTTCCGTAATTCTTGACCTGAGACTTATTAGTAAGATTAAAGATTACACGATTACATATATGTATATATTTATGATTGCATATGGATAGCTTTGTGATTATTTATGATTATATACAGGAATAACTATGTAACTATATCTCTCATTCTTTTCTAATTGTATGTTTATATGAGAACATGCTGAGGCTTCAGACCCTGGCCTCGGCTCTTGCAGGGTTTCCCCCTACATCAGTCTTTTTGCCACTTGAAGCCAAAATTCTTAGTTTCTGTCCTAGTTGATAAGAGAAAAAGAGGAAGGAAGAGCCCCATGCTGCTAGACGGTTGCCTCTCTCTGGGAGGGACCTGTTACGAGATAGTGAGTCCCTCTCCTCTCTTTTTTTTTCTATTTAAAGTAAAACCCTTAAAATGCCTTGCATTTCTAGGCATATAATATTTATACACTTTTGATTTCTTATCCTCACTCTCTGGATGTTTACTGGACAAGTTCCCAGTGGTATGGAGTAGCATTCCGCTGTTTTGACTTCACGCATCGTTATCAAAAAAGGAAAAAATGGGGATGAGAGTTAGTCCAAACTGTACCATTTTGTAAGCCCCCCAACGTTTTGCAGACCTTGGTCCAAGTGAAACATTCCACAGGGTTTCGGCCATGAGAAAGATCCTGCCTAACCACCCCGACCATAAGACATAGGAACATCCTTATCCTACCCTCCTGGGCAAAGGCCCAAGGAACATCACTATCACATTCCATGGGAACGGATGCCAAACCGCCTCATTACGGGAACGTGTTATCAACATTTTCCCAGGCATCAGGCCATGCCCCGCTTCCAGACCCCTCCCACCCAGGCCTGAATTGCCCCAGCCTGTAAGCAGTGGTGGATATAGATGAGGAAGTTAAGACTTAGATTGAGGTGGGAGGTAGTGAGGGATAGAAAACCATTTTTTATACCCCCCCCCAAAAAAAATGGAAAATTCTATTACTGCTAGATCATTCTATCATATAAACAAGATCACACCCCCTCTCTTTCAAGAGAAACCTTCTTTGAACCATATTTCTTTCCAGCTTCAACCCTATTTAGCCAAATGGCCTCTCTTTGAATGGAGTTTCCAGCCAAACATCCAAAGAGAATGTCTCTAATTCCTCATTTTTCTTCCTCACCTCACCTGCTCTCCTTAATCCACTCCATATTGACTTCTGTCCTTAGCACTCCACCTAATGCATTTTCCTAAGGATACTTATGACTCCCAGGCTGCCAACTCCAGTGATCCCATCTTAGTTTTTATCCTGATATCTCAATGACATAGGACCCATTAGATCACTTTCTCCCTTTGCAAACACATTTTTCCTATGTCATGATATATGTATCCATGAGATATGTCCATGAGATATGTACACATAATACACTCTTGGTCGTCTTTATAGCGCAATTGAATTCCTCTTTTTAATCTAATTTACTGGTGTTTTCTATTCTAAATTTGACTCTAAATTTTGGAGTATCTCACATTCTATAAATGATATCATCCAGTCTCTGGGATTAAAACATTTTGCTGTCTTTTCATCTAAATTATCAGCTGTGGCCTCTCCCTGGCACTCAAGTCTGACATAACTGCTTTCCATGGAAGTCCCATAGACACTCCAAACCTCACATGGTTTTACCAAACTGTTGGTTTTCCCTGCCTCCCAAGCTTGCCACTCTTCCAGTATTCTGTATCTATTTGGAGATTAAACATTCAGTTGTTAAAGCTCCAAATCTAGAACTCACCTTTTATTTATCTTTCCCTCACCACCCAATGCTATCCATGTCTTATTCATTCTATCTACAGAACATGCTGAATGCACAGCCAGAGCCATCTCCATCTCCACTCCTTGTGTCCATGGCCCTGTGAGGCTTGGCTATTTGCACAAACCTTGCAAATAGCTTTTTCCTGGTCCTGCTGCTCCCTCTCCTAAAATCCATTCTCCAGACAGAAACCATGCTCTTTCCAGGCAGCCACTCTCTCGGCACCCCTATATGTTCACCAGTGTGGAAGTTCATCAAATCTTACTGTTCAAGAGTTTTTATAGCACTCAATCTCCAGTCCCTGCCTCCCTTCCTGGAGGTCAGTAGGTGGGGCTGACTGCTCCAACCCTCTAATTCCTTGGTCTTTTTGGTGACCAGTCCCATCCTAAGGTCATCATCTCCTTAACATAAATTCAGCTGTGGTCAAAAGGGGTTCTTTATGAATAACAAAAAACACTCCTATAAAAGAGAAAAGTATTTTTTCTCTTTTATTCTACTTCTTTCTTTCTCTTAAAAAAAAAAAAAAAAAAGTATGAGGTTTCTTTTTAAGGTGATGAAAATGTTCTGAAATTGACCATGGTGATGGTTGCAGTATTAATACACCAAAAACAAAACAAAACAAAACAAAAAAACACTCCTATCACTCAGGAAATTCCAAAGGCTTTAAGATCCCTGTGGCAGAAATCTGTGATAAAATCAAATAGGCTTTGAGGTATTTTATACCTCAGAGTGTCAAAAAGAAGCAGTAACTAGGAACATGGAGAGAGGTAAGGGAGGTGAATGAGAGACACCTTTCACCCCACACTATTGCTGAGATTAACTCCCTAACCTTTGGCTCCTAGGGAGATGCTCTATGAACCGCTGATCTGAGGAGATGGGCTTTTTCTGAGTTTTAAACACCATTAGAATGTTGTTTTCAAGCCCAAGAAATACAACCATGAAGAAGATTGGTGAGTCATAAAACAGTCAACTATTTTCTATTTTCTCCTTGATTCACTGGATGTTTTCAATGATAAGGTAGAGTAAACCAATGAAGCATGTAAGCCATGGAGAAATTTATTATTAAAAAAAGTTTTAAATGGGATAGATTTGGAGTCTGAACAAAAATGGAGTTTAATGTCACCCTTCCACTCCATCAGCATATTGGTTTTCTTCCAAGGCCTTCTTGAAAGTGACCACAGAATGGCTACCACTGTTCCGTACATCACATCAACAGGCCCTCCCAAGCCAGAAGCATGAAAGCAGCAGAAAATGTGACTTCATCCACATGCCTCTTTCATTTTAACAGAGAGGGAAACCTTGTCAAGAGTCTCTTCAGGACCTCTCCTTGTCTTTTATTGCCAGAATATGCCATCTCTAGACAAATAAAATGTCTAAGAAATAACAAAAATACAGATACATAAAAATAAAGGTCAGGCATGGTGGCTCACACCTGTAATCCCAGCATTTGGGGAGGCCGAGGCAGGCAGATTGCTTGAGCTCAGGAGTTCGAGACCAGCCTGGGCAACATAGTGAGACCCCATCTCTACAAAAAAATACAAAATTAGCTGGATGTGGTGGTATGCACCTGTGGTTCCAGCTACTCAGGAGGCTGAAGTGGGAGGATGGCTTGAGTCAGGGAGTTGAGGTGCAGTGAGCCATGATCATGCCACTGCACTTGAGCCTGGGCAACAAGCAATACTTTTTCTCAAAAACAAACAAACAAAAACAAAAACCCGGGCACAATGGCTCACACCTGTAATCCCAGCACTTTGGGAGGCTGAGGTGGGTGGATCACAAGGTCAGAATTTCAAGACCAGCCTGGTCAATATGGTGAAACCCCATCTCTTCTAAAAATGCAAAAATTAGCTGGGCGTGGTGGTCGGTGCCTGTAATCCCAGCCACTCGGGAGGCTGAGGCAGGAGAATCGCTTGAACCCAGGAGGCAGAGGTTGCAGTGAGCCGAGATCGTGCCATTGTATTCCAGCCTAGGTGACAGAGCGAGACTCCATTAAAAAAAAAAAAGACAAAGAAGTTGCTTATACTGGGTTAGGCCAATCGTGATTGATTTCCTAGAACAGTGACACATTGCTACCTGCCACTGGATTAAAATGGAATTTATTTATCAGTATAATAAATGGTGGTGGGTATTGTACAGGCAAGGCCTCTGAAGGGGTGCTCCCTTGCTGGCTTCTGCAGACACAGAGCTTGATCAGACGTGTGCTTTACCCTAGAGATGCCGACCACCTGGGTAGAGAGGTGAGAGAGTCACTCTACTGTGACTAAGCGTAGTCTTATGCACCCTTTGTGCATAATGGTGTCCTCTGCCATTTCTCTAAGCAGTCACAGTAGTTGAGGGTATTTAGTGACAGACAGATGCCTGGTTCATGATGACATTTCTCAAAAGGAACAACTGAGACTGACAGGGTCCAAGGTCACTTCCTAGTGCAATGCAGGTAACATCTGGGATGAGTCTTAAAGACTTAGATAAAGAAGAAAAAAAAATACATTCTAGGCAGGGGAGAGTGAAAGCACACAGGAAAGGGGGCAAGAAATAGCAGGTTAGCTGTGGTTATTGGAGCATAGATGTGGAGGCAGAAAGCAGTAAACGCTGAGTGTGTAGCAAGTGGCAGAGGCCATCTCTTGGAGGGTCTTGAATGCTACAAGATGGACTTGGAATTTCTTCATAATAACATGAAAAGCCATTTAAGCAGGAGAGTGACTTGTCAGGTGTGTGCTTCCGAAAAATACTGTTCTATAGTCCTGCAAAGGGATGGCTTTGCGAATGTTTTTATTTGGAGACAGAGATATTAGGGTGGAGAAGGTCGCCAGAGGTCAAGGTGAGGTTCTTGAAGAGCTGCCCAGGGTAGGAATAGCATGATCAAGAGGAGGTATAGTTTAGAGAGAGATTGTCCGGGCTTAGTAGACTAGCCTTGGCGTCTGGGTGGCTATGGGTGATGGGGAAGAATGAGTGCTCTTTATAAATCCCACGTTCCTAGAGTTACTATTGCTACATCATAACTCACCTGCTACAGTCTGAATGTTTTCTTCCCTCCCTGGATTTGTGTGGGAAGTCCTAACCCATTCCCCCAAAGGTTATGATATTAAAAGGTGAGACCACAGGAGGAGGTTAGAGCATAATGGTTGCACCCTCATAAGGAGGATTAGTGCCTTTATAAGAAAGTCTTGAGGGAGCTTTTCTTTCTCTTTCACCACGTGAAGACACATGGAAGGCACTGTCTGTGAGTCATGGGCCCTCACCAGACATGGAATCTGTTGGCGCCCTAACTTTGGTTTTTCTTTTTTGAGACAGTCTTGCTTTGTCACCCAGGCTGGAGTGCAGTGGTACAATCTCGGCTCACTGCAACCTCCACCTCCTGAGTTCAAGAGATTCTCATGCCTTAGCCTCTCAAGTAGCTGGAATTGCAGGCTTATGCCACCATGCCCAGCTAATTTTTTGTTTGTTGGTTTGTTTGTTTTGTTTTTAGTAAAGATGGGATTTTGCCATGTTGCCCAGGCTGGTCTTGAACTCCTGGCCTCAAGCACTCCGCCTGCCTCTGCCTCCCAAAGTGCTGAGATTATGGTGGCACGAGCCACTGTGTCCAGCCTTAATGTTGATTATTCTATCCTCTAGTACTGTGAGTAAAAAATTTATGTTGATTGTAAATGACCCTAATAGATTTTGTTATAGCAGCTCAAATGGGCTAAAAGACTAATTTGTACCAAGAAGAAGAGGTATTACAATTAGAAATACCTAAAAATGTGGAAAGGCTTTGGAACTGGGTAATGGTCAGAAGTCAGAAGAGTTTGTATGTGAGTGCTAGAAAAAATCCTACATTGCCATGAATGTAACATTGACGGGTGATTCTGCTGCAGGCTCAGAAGAAGATAGCAATAATAATCAGAGCATTGGTAGAAATGTAGACAGCACATGCCATTCTGATGAGGTCCCAGATGAAAATGAGAAACAGTATTGGAAACTGTAGGAACGGACAGCCTCATTACAAAGTGGAAAAGAACTTGGCTGAATGGTGCCTGTGTCCTTGTGCTTTGTGGAAGGTAGAATTTCTGAGTGATGAAACAACATGTTTGATGGAAGATACGTCTTAGTAAAGCGTTCAGGGTGTGGCATGGCTTCTGTTGACTGCTTGTAGTAAAACGCAGGAAAAGAGTTACATAAAAAATGGCAATTATAATCAAAAGAGAAGTAGAACCTAAAGGTCTGGAAAATTCTCAGCCTGTAAAATGCAAAAATGTGTTGAGGGGAGAACATCAAGGGTGAGGGCAAGTGAACATTTGATAAGAAGATTAGGCCTGGGTGCGGTGGCTCACACCTATAATCCCAGCACTTTGGGAGGCCGAGGAGGGTGAATCATGAGGTCAAGAGATCGAGACCATCCTGGTCAACATGGTGAAACCCCGTCTCTACTGAAAACACAAAAATTAGCTGGGCATGGTGGCGCACGCCTGTAGTCCCAGCTACTCGGGAGACTGAGGCAGGAGAATTGCTTGCACCCAGGAGACGGAGGTTGTGGTGAGCCAAGATCGCGCCATTGCACTCCAGCCTGGGTTACAAGAGGGAAACTCTGTCAAAAAGAAAGAAAGAAAGAAAAAGATTAGTATGGATAGAAGCCAGGTAGAATTCATCAAGACAATGGAATAATGACGCTGAAAGGCATCTTAGAGATATTTATGTCCTCCCTGTCCATCACAGACAGAATGCAAACAGTTTCAAGGTCTTGGCAGCAAACAATTTAAAGACTGAGTTCACCATATTCCAGTGTAGCACTCCTTGGCCTTTCAAGCTTTGGCTCAAGCAGGCCAGAGTGCAGCTCAGGCCACTTCTCTGGACGGCACAGGCTGTAAACCAAGGCTACATCTGTGTGGTGTCATCTGCACCAGGGCACAGAGTGCATGAGCTGTGGGGTTGTGGCTGCCTCCCCTTAGGTTTTGAAGGAAGGAGCTACCTGAAGTCGTAGGCATGCAACTCAGGCAGAGGGCTATCTCCAGGGTGGGGTTACCATGGAGAGTCCCTCCCCCAGAACGATGGCATTAAGAGAATGCCAGCACAGCAGTGGGGATGGGGCCACTACAGAGTGCCTTCACTAGGGCAATGTTCAGTGGAGCCCTGGAGGCGAGGCTGCCCCTGAGACCCCAGAACTGTATAGCCACCTGTGTGCAATGTCACCCTTGGGGAGCCACAGCACCTGACTTCAACCCCTGAGAGTTGCTGCATCAGCTACACCCAGCAAAGCCATCAAGGCGGTGCTGCCCAGAGCTGTGGTGGCCCAACTGCAGCTCCAATGTGTCCAAAAGACAGAACATGGAGTCGAAGATTATTCTCAGGCCTTAACATGTGGTATTTGCCACACTGGGTTTTGTACTTTCTCAGGACCTGGTTCCCCTTTCTTCCTTCCTGTTTCTTCTTTTTGAAATGGGAATGTCAATCCTATGCCTGTCCCACCACTGTATCTTGAAAGCACATAATTGTCTAATTTCACAGGATTACAGCTGAAGAGGAATTAACCTCAGGATAACTCATACTTTGAGTTTTACCCATGTCCAATTGAGACGATCCTTAGATGAGACTCTGGACTTCATACTTTTGGGTTGATGCTAAAATGAGTTACGACTGTGGGGACTATTGGGATGGAATGAATATATTTTATATGTGAAAGGACATGCATTTGAGAGGTACAAGAGAAAGAATGATATGATCTTAATATTTGTGATTTCTCAAAGTTCATATGTTGAAATCCTAAACCCCAATGTAATGGCTTTCAGAGAAAGGGTCTGTGGAAAGTCATGAGGTCCTGAGGGAGCTGACCTCATGAATGGGATTAGTACCCTCCCAACAGAATCCTGAGGGATTCTACCATGTGAGGATGTGGGGAGAAGGTGACATCTTTGAAGTAGAGAGCAAGTCCTCACTAGACACCAGACCTGATGCCTTGATCTTGGACTTCCTAGACTGCAGAACTGTGGGTAATCCATTTATAATGTTTATGAATTTCCCAGTTTAAGGTACTTTGTAATAGAAGCCTAAATGAATTAAGACACCACCCCAAAACACAGTGATGTACAACAACTGCTTTATTATGCTTATGGATTATGTGTGTTGGGGATTAGGATAGGCACAGAAGTGACACTTGTCTCTACCACCAGTGACTCCAAGTTTTTGGGGTGACTACAAGGCTGAGATTGGGGTCATCTGGAGCTCCTTATTCACATGTCAGTCACCTGGGTTGGAATGACTCAAATGCTGAATGAGGCTGGGACTACATGTGGCCTCTTTAGCATGGTGGTCTTAGGGGAATCCCATTTCCTGCATGATGGCTGCCTTTCTCCAGAGCACGTTCTTCCCAGGAGAACCAGAAAAAGCTACATGGCTTTTCTTGACCTAGACTTGAAAGTTATGTGGCGTCATTTCTACCACATTCCATTGATCAAAGTAGTCCCAACCTTACCCAGGTTCTAGAAAAGAGGGTGTAGACCCTTTCTCTCAGTGGGAGACATGTCAAATAATTTTGTGGCCATTTTCTTTAAAACCACTTCACCAAGGTAACTGTATGGATTCGGGAGCCATCATTGAGATGAGAACTCATGAGGAGAAGCAGCGTTTGGTTTGCTAGAGTGGCCATAACAAAATGCCATTAACAAGGGGGTAAAGCAATAGCAACATATTTTCTCAAGGTTTTAGCAGCTGGGATTTTAAGATCAAAGTGTCAGCAGGGTTGGTTCCTTGTGAGTCCTCTCTCCTTGGCTTGCAAATGCCACCTTCTCCTCACGTCTTCATGTGGTCTTCCCCCTGTGCCTGTCTGTGTCCTAATTTCCATGTTTTATAAGGACACCGGTCATAATGAATTAGAGTTTACCCTAATTACCTCAGCTTTGATTATTACCTCTTTTAAGGTCCTATCTCCAAATATAGTTACATTCTGAGGTGCCAAGGGTTAGAGCTTCAACACAAGAATTTTCTGAGCATCATAATTTCATCCAGGGCACAGAGGTATGAGAAGAGATGAGGAGACCAAATGCTGAAGATGAGCCTGAAGGGAGAGATGAGCTCAAAATGATGTGTCTGGACATCACGGGCAGGTCAGAGCTAGAGACAGGGATCTGGGGAATGTTAGCTGAGTGTAGTTTAAGCATGGATAGGTTCACCAAACAGAATGCGAAACAGCAGATAGAGAGGTTTATGTAATTACTAAGATATCCGTGATATTTATTGCACTGGAACTCATATTAAGTGCCTTGTATCACCAATCTTATTTGTTCTGCTCCAGAAAAGACCTCTGTAAATATCTTTAGTCTCATTTCCAGATGAAGTCATGGAGACTCATTCACTCCAGTTAAATCAGGGGTCAAATACAGCCCAACACCTGTTTCTGTGTGGCTTAAGAGCCATGAATGGCTTTTACATTTCTTACTGGCTGAAGAAGTGAATGAAGAGTGTTTTGAGACATGTACAAATTATATAAAATTCATTTATAGTGATTTAAATAATGTTTTATTGGCACGCAGTAGTGGTCATCATTTATATATTTCCTGTGACTGTACTGATGCTCTGACAGCAGAGCCAAGGAGCTGTGATGGAGACCCTAGGCTTGACTGTCTGGCCCTTTACAGGAAATGTTTGGGACCCGTGGGTTAACTGGCTTGTCCATGCACAGAGCTCATGAACAGCAGGCCTAGGATGCCAGTCCAGCCAATCTGGCTTTGCCATGGCAGCCTTGTAATTTACTGAGAGGCTCTGCTGCTCACAGAGTTCATTTCAGACCTTTCTGCTACCAAAAGAGTCACGGATTTTTGCTTTACACGCAGAAATTTTACCCACTCAGGTCAACCCCAAAGCCACTTCCTCTTCAGCTTTACTCAGATTAGGCCATGGAGTTTTGTTCCACCAGAGTGAAAGTTTATTTTAAGACTTGTCTTTTGTTTACTTGCCTCTAGCTATTTTTGTTAATTGTGGGCCGTTTGGTAGGAAGGAAGAAAACCTTCCTTTTTTTTTTTTTTTTGAAACGGAGTCTCACTCTGCCACTCAGACTGGAGTACAGTGGCACAATCTCAGTTTACTGCAACCTCCACCTCCCAGATTCAAGGGATTCTCCTGCCTTAGCCTCCCTTCTAACCCTCCTAACTGGGATTACAGGCATGTGCCACCACGCCCAGCTCATTTTTGTATTTTTGGTAGAGACAGGGTTTTGCCATGTTGCCCAGCCTGGTCTCAAACTCCTGACCTCAGGTGATCCACCCATATTGACCTCCCAAAGTGCTGGGATTACAGTGTGAACCACCATGCCCGGCCACTTATGTTTTAATAAAGAGAGTTTATGGGAAACATGCAGAGGCATCTAGGAGCCCAGTTTTAGGCAGAACAATCAGGCTTCAAAAGACTTGCAAATTTGTTTGACAATTAGTCTCTGTGGGGTCCTTTGTATCTTTTTCTTCTCTTGACATCTGAGTCCTTCTCCTTTATTTTAATTCCCCCCCACACCACCACACACACAATATTTTGGTTTCCTTGTGTCTCTTAGACACATCTATACTTCTTACCCTTCCTTGCCTGGGAATCTTCTAAAAACCTTCTGGGTATTAGGATCCAAAATTAATTTTTTTTGAGATGGAGTTTTGCTCTTGTTGCCCAGGCTGGAGTGCAATGGCACGATCTAGGCTCACTGCAACTTCCGCCTCCCAGGTTTAAGCAATTCTACTGCCTCAGCCTCCTGAGTAGCTGGGATTACAGGCATGCGCCACTACGCCCAGCTAATTTTGTATTTTTAGTAGAGACGAGGTTTCTCCGTGTTGGTCAGACTGGTTTCAAACTCCCAACCTCAGGTAACCCGCTTGCCTCGGCCTACCAAAGTGCTGAGATTACAGGCATGAGCCAGCATGCATGGCCAAATAAATTTTTATAAAATAAATCTGAACATATCTCACCTTGGACATAAAGTCTTCAGTATTTTTTCATTTCATCACTATCTTCCTGGCATGGGATGCTGTATTGTGAGGTTAGATGGTTTAGCAGCTGTCTTGGGGCTGTGAGGTGACACTTTCCGGGAAAAAAGTGCCCAAATAGTGATGAAACAGTGGAAGGATTAAAATAAACAGGGTTTTTAATGATACTTAGACAGAACCTAAATGAGTACTACTCACTTGCAAAATTCTTGGAAAGTAAATAACCATAAATGTTGTCTTTGGTTTAAGCCATTGTTAGGTGTAATTTTAAATTATAAACTACTTAAAATTGTAAACAGCCTTAGTGACACAAAACCTTCGGAATAATGCTTTTAGGATGACTACTTTATTTCTGCCTCTGCATCCCATTTCTCTCCATGCCACTCTGATAGAACCTATTATTTCATAAAGCCCACCACCTCTTTGCACTAGAAACCTACAAATGAGCTTCCACTGGAGCCAAAAATTACGGGGTTAATCTTTGCAGTGTGCCTGCCTTGTCAACTTCTCTGCCTCCCTTGAATCTCTCTGTGTTTCTGGTCTCTATCCTTCTCATCTTCATCTCTGCCTTCCATTGCTTCCCTCTAATTCTTCTCACTGTTACCCAAAGGGGGTCCTGATCCAGATTTTAAGAGAGGATTCTTGGATCTTGTGCAAGGAAGAATTCAGTGTGACTCCACAGGATAAAGTGAAAGCAAGTTTATAAAGAAAGTAAAGGATTAAAGCATGGTTACTCCATAGACAAAGCAGCCCTGAGGGCTGCGGGTTGCCAATTTTTATGGTTTTTCTTGATGATATGCTAAACAAGGGGTGGATTATTCTTGCCTCGCCTTTTTAGACCATATAGGATAACTTCCTGACATTGCCAAGGCATCTATAACCTGTCATGGCACTGGTGGGAGTGTAGCAGTAAGGACAATCAGAGGTCACTCTCGTCGTCATCTTGGTTTTGGTGGGTTTTAGCCGGCTTCATTACTGCAACCTGTTTTATCAGCAAGGTCTTTGTGACCTTTATGTTGTACTGACCTCCTATCTCATCCTGTGACTTAAAATGTCTTAACCATCTGGGAATGCAGCCAAGTAGGTCTAGCCAAATTTCACTGAGCCACCATTCAAGGTGGAGTTACTCTGGTTCCAGTGTCTCTGACATCATCACAGTACTTGCTCCTTTCTTTACCTTGACCCTTGGAGAGAGAAGGGGCCTGGACACCCAGATTCCTTGGCCCTTGATGTTGAGAGGCTTGAACCTCTGCATCCCACAAAGACTGAGGTTGAGAAACAGGTACTTTATTTTCTAAATGGACCCACCCCAATCCTCAAACGCTATTGAACAAGTAGTATATTGGTGTATTCTTGGGGCCATTAAAAATCAGAAGGAGCTCTGGTTTCTGTTTCCTGTTCCCCAGCTGGTTTCAGTTCTCTTACTCCTCCTCCTGTCCCTTGTGATAACTTCTGCCGTGAAAATTATGTGAGAATCACTCTCTCCAAGAGACCAGGACCTAGAACTTGCCAGAGCAAGGACCCAGCTGGTGGAAAATAAAATCCAGATGAGAAACATATTTCTGGGGAATGGGGAGCTTGTTAAGGGCATACTTAATAGACTTGTTGGAGTACAATAGACTCTTTGGAGTGAGAAGAAGAATGTGAAGTTAAAGAATAATTTTTTTAAATATAAGAGATTCTAGAGAGTATCAGTGTGCTAGTAGGAATGATAGAATATAGAGAAAGTATTGATAGTGCAGGAGACAGAGGGAACAAGTAAAGAGGGAAGTTCTTGAGTAAACGAGGGAGTGAGTTTTGCAGGACCAGTAGAGGAACACTTGGGAAGGAACACTTGTTTTTTCAACATCGAGGGAAAGGCAGAGAACAGTGATGCAGGAACCGGCGGGAGGGGAATCCGGTGGAGTAGGAGGCAGAACTTGAGAGCATGACGGGAGGATCAGAGAGGAGTTTTGCAGCTTTGAAAAGAAGACCAGAAGGGACGCAGTGATTATTATGGGTAATGGGAAAATGAGTGTAATGTGGAAGCAGTCACCTTTCAGAGCAGTGATGAGTCTCCACATGAAAAGACTGTCCCTACATGGTGCATGGGACCCATCACTAGAATTCAGCTCTGCCTTCTCAAGAACTGCAGACTTTGGCGGGTCCCCTTCCCCCTCAAAGCCCTCATGTCCTCTTCTGTCCCACAATGAGGACGAAGTATAGTCAACACTGAGCTTGTTGAGATCAGAGGCAAGAACGATGAGAGTGTGATCTAGTGATTGCCACAAAGAAGGGGTTCAAAAAAATGGTATCTGCTGTGTTTTTTGTTCATTGTAAAGCACAGGTTTTCTCCCTGAAACCACGGTGGAGTCATCATGGCACAGCTTTTTCTCGCTGGCAGGAATCTTCCTGTCATTGCAGAATCTCCCTCATTAATTGCATTTTTTAAAAAAACCCTCAACCTAAGTTTTACCTCCTTTATAAAAACTAATCCAAAATGGATTACAGATTTAAATATGAAATGCAAAACTACTAACTTTTGAGAAGAAAACGTAGAAGAAATAGTGAAGACTTAAGGCTAAGCAGAGGGTTCATAGACACAACACCAAAAGCACAATCCAGAGAAGAACAAAGTATAAGTTGGACTTAATTAAAATGGAAAATGTTTACTCTGTTGAAAGTTATTATTGAGCTTCAGCATCAATTAAAAAAAAATTTTAACAACATATCAAATCATGACATTACCCAGCTCTTCATTCTCCAGTGGCTTCCAAATTTCGAATTCAGGCTTGCCAAGCCCTACCACAACTAGCCATTTGCTGAAAATCTGTTCTCCCTTTCGCAGAATAGCAGATGAATGCCGGGGCTGTTCCAATAGATGAAGAGACAGAGAACAAGGCACTCAGATCAGTGACTGTCAAGATTGAGGGAAAAGGGTACTTTTATGATTGACAGAAGGCAGCAATCTGTCATGGACTAGAAGGGAGAGTGCCTGAGAGGCTACTTTATTTTAGAGGCTCAGAAAACCATATCCTGAGGAGGTGACATGTAAACTAAAATCAGAATTGCATGAACTGCTAACGTGAAGTGTAACCACCCAATGGGTTCACGTTGCCTGCTGCCTAGACAGTCAATTTATCAAGGCGGGGAAATTACAGTAGAGAAAGAGTAAGTCACACAGAGCCAGCTATGCGGGAGACTGGAGTTTCATTATTACTCAAATCAGTCTCCCCAAGCATTCAGGGAGCAGAGTTTTTGAGAACAACGTGGTGGGTAGGGGGAAGCCAGGGAGTCAAGAGTATTGATTGGTTGAGTCAGAGGTGAAATCATAGGGAGTTGAAGCTGTCTTCTTGCACTGAGTTAGTTCCTGGGTGGGGGCCACAAGATCAGATGAGCCAGTTTATCCATCTGAGTGGTGCCAGCTGATCCATCAAGTGCAGGGTCTGCAAAATATCTCAAACATTGATCTTAGGAGCAGTTTAGGGAGGGTCAGAATCTTGTAGTCTCCAGCTGCATGACTCCTAAACCATAATTTCTAATCTTGTGGCTAATGTTAGTCCTACAGGGCAATCTAGTCCTCAGGCAGGAAGGAGGTCTGCTTTGGGAAGGAGCTATTATCATCTTTGTTCTAAACCATAAACTAAGTTTCTCCCAAGTCAGTTCAGCCCATGTCCAGAAATGATTGGAGGTTAGAAGCAAGATGGGGTTATTAGGTTAGATCTCTTTCACTGTCTTGGTCAAAATTTTGCAAAGATGGTTTCAGAAGTTCAAGGGAAGATGTATTTCAGGCAGAGGAGTGGTTAATGCAGAGATTCTGAGACAAGAATAAGCTTGGTTTGTTTGAGAAATAAAAATATTATCAGTGTAGTTAAATCATCATTGGTGAGAAGAAACGTGACATGAGAGAAGATCAGAATATGCAAGAACCAGATAATATGAAGCTCTCCTAGAGAGGATTTAAATGTTTGTTTTATTAGTGCAATGGAAAGCTATTACAGGGTGTTAATCAGGGGAGGAGCATGATGATACACTATGAAAAAGGTTTGTAAAGATGGATTGCTACGAAGCAAGAGTGGAAGCAAATGGATGAATTAGGAGACTATTGCAGTTGTCCAGATGGTGATGAATTGGAGTCACGTGATAGTAGTGCATAGAAAAGAAATGCACAGGTTTGGTTGATGTTTCTGACATAGAGTCAGTGTGATTTGGTGATGGATTACAGGAAAATAATCAGGAATAACTCCTATTGGATACTTAAGATACTGGGTAGAGGCTGGTAACTTTTTCTAAATTTGGAAATGATACAGAAAACATGGCAATCAGTTTTTTGGGGAAGAATTAAATTGATAGGTCTGTTTTGGTCATGCCACATATAATACTTCATTTAGATTTTCAAGTGGAGATACAGAGGAGGGAGGTAGATATCAGTCAGGACTTCTGAGAAGAGGTTGTGGATTATGATGGAGATTTGGGAGGGGTCATCAATGGACAGGTGAGATTTCAAGTTATAGGAACACATTACCTAGGATGACTGCATTGATACAAATAGATGAGGGAGTCTAGAATTGAGCCCTCGGATACACTAATATTTAAAAGTCAGACAAGAGTCAATCAAGGAAATTGGGAAAGAGAAGTCACTGAGGTAGGAGGAAAACCAAACGTGTGATGTCACCAAGAAAATTTTATAGTTCAAGGACTGGTCAACTGAGTCATATATGCTTAGGGGCTTAAGATTCCAACCTGACAGAGGGTAAATCTCCCCGCATTGGATTCGTAGGCAAGCAGCAAATGCCTGAACCGGCAGTGAGGTAACATGGCAGCAGATGTCACTGTTGTCCGTAATAAGAGTAGTCCTGGTGCAGTAATGACATGAAGCCATGTAGAATGGGTTGTGGTGAAAATGTGAAATGTGAAATGAGGAAGTAGAGAACTGAAGTGGAAGTGGCCCTTGAGGTTGCTGTCAAGGAAAGCAGAGATTGCTTGTAAAGTTTAGGAGGAGGTGTGTACTACAAGGAGGTTTTTTTTTTTTTTTTTTTTCAATTAGTAGATTAGAGAATGCGTGTATTTGCTGATGGAAATAA
Organism: Cheracebus regulus; assembly: GCA_963574635.1. NCBI lineage: Eukaryota > Metazoa > Chordata > Mammalia > Primates > Pitheciidae > Cheracebus > Cheracebus regulus. Next base: position 16,056 of record CAUYQU010076329.1, read on the forward strand.
CAAAATAAAATTTAATGATATAGGAGAGACAGAGAGAGACTACCTCCATCTCTTCCTCTCAATACCTATTCATTTCTATTAATGTTTTATCATTCCTCTGTCTTTTTCATAATGTGTGATATTTTAATAGAAAATATAGAATTGATCGAAGTAATATGACAGTCTTGAAATGGAGCAAAATACAAAGGCTTATTATTTCAATGAGAAAGTAAGTAGACATGATTGGCATTTCAAAACACAGTTCATAATTACAGAGTTTCCATAGATAAAAATAATTAGTGTAAGGAACTGAGATGTCAGATTGTTAGATGATAAAGAATCAAATGAGATTTTTTTTTTTTTGAGACAGAGTTTCGCTCTTTTTGCCCAGGCTGGAGTGTAATGGTACAATCTCGGCTCACTATAACCTCCACCTCCTGGGTTCAAGTGATTCTCCTACTTCAGCCTCCTGAGTAGCTGGGATTACAGGCATGCAACACCACTCCCAGCTAATTTTGTATTTTTAGTAGAGACAGGCTTTCTCCATATTGATCAGGCTGGTCTCAAAATCCTGACCTCAGGTGATCTGCCCCCTTGGCCTCCCAAAGTTCTGGGATTACAGGCGTGAGCCACCTTGTCTGGCCCAAACGAGAAATTTTAAAGCAATAATAATGTTCAGTTTTTTTTTCTTTTTTAGCTCAGAACCATCATTATATAAAGGTTTTTATGTTCAATTTTTTAGAGAGCAGTAGACCTTTTTCCCCCCTCTCTGGAGGGAGAACACTAGAAACATATATCAGTTAGGGTTCCACCAGATAAATAGAACATTATATATATATATATGAGATGTTGGCTAATGAGACTTTGGAAGCTGGCTCAGTACATCTGAAATCCATAGGGCAGACCATCAAGAAGGGAAGGCTGGAAACTCCTAGGCTGGAGTTGATGCTTCAGTCCACAAATAGTTTCTTCTTCATGGAAACCTTGGTTCTGCTCTTAAAACCTCTCAATTTTTTGTTTCAGGCTCATTCAGATTATAAAGGATAGTCTTCTTTACTTAAAGTCAACTGGTTGTAAATGTTAATCATATCCAAAAGGAAATTCACTGCAACATCTAGAATAATTTTTGATGAAGAGGACACTGTAGCTTAGCCATATTGACACACAAAGCTAACCATCAGAGTCCGTTCCTTTCATCCTGTCACCCATAAACCCATAAACATCTCCTTCAGTCATATTTGTTTAATTTCCAAAGGCAAGAACAAAGTCCCCCTTCCACCTAACATGCTACACCTATCTTGCCTATAACTAAAAATGCACTGACTCTTTCTCCAGAAAAGGATGCAGAGTCCTTGGATGATGTTATCTCTCTCTGTCTGTCTTTTTTTTTTGGAGACGTAGTCTTCCTCTATTGCCCAGGCTGGAGTGCAGTAGTGTGAGCTCGGCTCACTGCAACCTTTCCCTCCTGAGTTCAGGTGATTCTTCTGCCTCAGCCTCCCAAGTAGCTGGGACTGTAGGCGCACACCAGCATAGCAGGCTACTTTTTGTATTTTTAGTAGAGACAGGGTTTCATCACGTTGGTCAGGCTGAGTCTTGAATTGTTAGCCTCAAGTGATCTACCCATCTCGGCTTCCCAAAGTTCTGGGATTACAGGTGTGAGCTACTGCGCCCATCCTTCCTTCTTCTTTTTGATCTCCTCTAACATAAATAAACAACATGATGTAAAATTACCTATTATTAATACATTTTATGTTAGAAAATAAGCAGATAAAAAAGGAAAGAAAACAAAAATTTTTGATAGACACAAATTTACTCTTGACAAAATAAGAAATATTCGTTAAAATTATAGTCTTCACTTCTGCACCTGATCCCATGATCATGGCTGGTATTTATAAGTACCATCTTTCACCTGTCATTCCATATTCCATTTTCCCTCAGCTAGTACCTCAGTTGGTCATCATCTGTGCCTAGTGGGAAAACCCAAACCTTCATTCCTGAAAGATCTGGGGCATTAGCAGTCCTGCTTGATATAGTTGTAGTTTTACATCGACTTTAATGACAGAACAAGGTAGTACTAAGAGATACTCTAATGGGTCTCTCATATTCCAGACATATTCTTCATTATCTCTATTTAATATAGTAGCCTACCAATTTCCTTCTCAGTAGTCAGGATCAATCACCCCATCCATACAGTAACTTCCTTCTTTGCCTGCTGATTCAGAGCAAGAGGAGCCCGAAGTAGTGGTGGGCAGTGGTACCTTCTAGTTCTGTAGAAACGTTGTGTGTCTAGGTGGATACATTTATTCCTTTGGAACTAAGACCTTTGAGTCAACACAGCATAAGGTCATGAGGATGTGAAGCAGAAATTTTTCTAGTGGATTACTAGGGATAAAAATGAGTGGTGCAATTCCCATTTCTATCCCTTCATTCCTGGACCCTTGGATTCTAGTTAAGGGAGAGAGAGCACTGCATACTGGATGCTGATTTAGAGTATACAGAGCTTCCTAAAGGATATTGCCCCAGCCCTGCAAGTTATTGCCTGCTAGCTGGTGCTGAGGTAAGTCTTCAAAAGATCATCCCACCATTCCATCAAGCCAGGTACTTCAAAATGGTGGGCAGTATGGTAGGACCAGTGAATTCCAGAGTGTGGACCCATTGCCACAGTTTATTTGCTGTGAATTTAATCCCTCAATCAAACCAATGCTATATGGAAAAGCACGATGATGGACAAAGCATTCTGTAAGTCCACAGACGATAGTTTTGGCAGAAGCATTACATACAGAGAAAGCTATTCATGTTCAGAGTTAACGTCTATTCCAGTAAAAACAAGGCCCTGCTTCTCCCTTGAGGGAAGTGGTCCAATGCGTTCAACCTGCTGCTGGGGAGCTGGGTGATTACCCCAGGGAATGATGCCATATCAGGGACTCAATGTCCATCTCTGCTGTGGGCAGATTGGGCACTCAGGAGTGACTGTAGCCGGATTGGCATTGGCAAGGGAAAGTCTATGTTGCTGATCCCAGGAACATCCCCATTCCTGCCACTGAAACTGTAGAAGCAGGAAACATGTTGGAATGATTAAGGAAAGAAACCAGATTTCTCTGAATGTATCTAGTTCTTCTTATGGTATTTTGACTGTAGCAATAATGGGACAGGAGGTGCCAACTGAGAAGAAATTGTACTCGATGTACAATAGCATAACCTATATAAACGTGTTTTTTTTATATAGAATAAAAAGAATGAAAGAGAGAAAGAAAGAGGAAGAGATTTTAGAAAAAGAGAGAAAAGGAGAACGAAAGAAACAGCAAAAGAAAGAAAAAAAGAATGAAAGAGAAAGAAAGAGGAAGAGATTTTAGAAAAAGAAAAGGAGAAAGAAACAGCAAAAGAAAGAAAAAAAGAATGAAAGAGAAAGAAAGAGGACGAGAAAGAGGGAGAGAGAATGGGATTCTTGTTTTATTGCCCAGGCTAGAATACAGTCTAAAAATGGGTATTAAAAAGCTCTTTTATGCCAATAATTGTGTTTAACAATGGAGACAGGAAGGAATAGGGGATGAAAATAACAAATAGGCAGCCAACCAATATTTTATTTAAACCTGTGAAATGCTATGCAATTGCTGGGGAGTGATTTACTTCCAGTTATGTGGTCACTTTTAAAATAGGTATAATGTGATACTGAGAAAAATGTATGTTTTGTGGATTTG
>CAUYQU010076332.1:0-50185 GCA_963574635.1 Cheracebus regulus
CCAGGACTTGAACTCAGACCTGGAACAAGTAAACTTAACAAATATTTACAGAACTCTCCTCCCCAAATCCACAAAACATACATTTTTCTCAGTATCACATTACACCTATTTTAAAAGTGACCACATAATTGGAAGTAAATCCCTCCTCAGCAATTGCATAGCATTTCATAGGTTTAAATAAAATATTGGTTGGCTGCTTATTTGTTATTTTCATCCCCTATTCCTTCCTGTCTCCATTGTTAAGCACAATTATTGGCATAAAGGAGGTTTTTAATACCCATTTTTAAACTGCATTCTAGCCTGGGCTATAAAACAAGAATCCCATTGTCTCTCCCTCTTTCTCTTCCTCTTTCTTTCTCTCTTTCATTCTTTTTTTCTTTCTTTTGCTGTTTCTTTCTTTCTCCTTTTCTCTCTTTTTCTAAAAAAAAAAAAATTTGGTGGTCAGAAACACTGAATTCCAATCAAATTTAGCAGTCCTATTGTGTTTTAAGACACATCTTGTAGGTTTTTGTGGGTTTTCTTAAGGTGAATTGATTACAGGGAGCATATTTCTATCTAAGGAATAATTAGTTATGCTGTGATTCAATGTTATTTGTGTATTTGTGTCTTTGAAATTCTTATGAAAATGAGTAATTTTTAGCAATTATTCCCAGTGTTTGAGTCCACTCAAGCAGCCAGAAATTTATAATTGAAAAAACTTTGGCCAAATCATCAGATAGAGCTAAGATTTGGTTTTGGGTCTTAGGAATCTCTAAGGAATCTCCTTGAACTTTGGGATGTATCTGTTGTTGGAATTTAGACAGTCAATGAGTTTGTCCAAAATATTTTTTGAAACAAGATCATTGTAATGAATGTAAAGAAAGAAGGGCATATATTTGTAGAGAAGGAAAAGGAGTGATTTTCAAAAGATTTAAAAGGAGGAAAATGAAGAGGATGAAAGGGAAAAATAAAATTCACATAAATTGCTTATCACTGATACTATGGAAGTAAACTATTTTATAACAGTATCTACAATCTATTGTTCACATAGGCTTCAAAGACAAAGATGTGCCATATGTAATAAGGTAAGAAACGAAGCAGTAAATCACCTTGTCTCGAATTAAGTTTACTTACTCGTGCAATGTTATGCACAGCATTTAGTGGCAAGCATATGTAGCAAATAGGATAAAACTTCTGTTTAAACTGGTAAAGTATGTTTGTGTACATGTGTGGTGATGGTGGCTGGTGACCGTTGTAGAAGAACAGTGAAGAATGAACAAATTAGAAAGTAGAGAATTACAATAGAGAAGAAAGGGACATAAGCCATCTTAATTCTGTTGCTACTTTAAATGAACAATAATACTTGCAAAAGGTATTAATTAATGACTCCCAAACAAAAAGTCTTTCAGCCTAAGTGGTCAAACCAAGTTAAGAGAAAAGGAAAACTAAAAATAAATAGATTTAAAAAGTAAGATAAACTATACAAGCACCATTTTGATCTCAAATCTTTTGGTAAGGCTTGAGAAACAGGACTTTACATATGGGAAGACTATAAATCTGGGCCTGTCAGGGATTTGAAGAGCCCATAAAAGTTGTACTAGGTGGCTCTGGTATACTCCAAATCTGGAAGATTAATGGGTAGTTTTGATTTTCTGGTAATTCTTTATAACCCAAGCCTATACCTTTTAAGATCCAAAAGATATATTACGATAAGAAATTTATAAGAAAATCTGTAATATAACCTATTCTACTTCTATTTTCATGTTCTTTCTTTTTCTCCTGTGGTCATCATCAGACAGTTAAAAAGAAATGGATTTTGGTCAGCTTTAAACTTAAGCTTAAATAACCAGAAATAGGAATCTTCCCCATTATGTTTCGAAATGACTTTCAGCGCACCCTTTTCTAACTAGTCATAATTCAGCTTTAGAATTTCAAATATTAACATATTAGTCATTAGTTGGTATTATTTCAATTTTTTTATTTAAATTCAGCTTGTCAGCTCTATATACTGATTGCTGTCAATCGTTTTCTTTTCTCTATAATTTAAAGTCATAAAGTAGTAATAATTTAGTTCTTTATACATAGTTTGAGCATAACTCATTGTGAGAAGGCAAGGCATAATTATTACTAAACATATTTGTTTTTGCTAAATAACAAGTTTCTAAATTTGAAAAGCTTCTCTGTGCATGATACATGAGGCCAACACATTTGAGCAACACCGTGAGCAGATGTAGTAGCATGTGAAAAAAGTGGTTAAGCTTCTTGATGTTTAATGAAATTTAAGCACAAAAATAAATTCATGTGTAACTAGTTTGGCTTAAGAATTCATGCATTTATTTACTTGTAAATACTCTTTAAACCTCTCTTACCTGCAAGACATCATCCTAACTGCTATAAAGCTACAAAAATGAATCAGGTTCAACTTCTTTCCTTAAATAATTTACAGTCCAGCCTACGCATGTATATAAATAATCTACCACCAGAAAATGCTAAATAGTCTAAATGGGGTATTTCTAAAGTGTGTGTGAGTTAAATACATATTTGTATGTGAGAGAGACAGTGAGTATGATATATGCATACATATATTTGAGTTAAAAATATATGTATACACATTTGTGGGACAGATTAGATACGAGCTTAAAATGTGTATGTGTGAGCATGTGCATAAGTGTATTTGTGTGTTGAGGTAACTAGGGGTTCACAAATATCATTAAGAGTTTACCATTTGAGTTGACTCTGAAGCACAGATAAGATTTGAAAATATGGAGACGAAGGATATTTGACGATTTGACATTGAGGAAAGAGTATATGAAGGTATAAGCAGAGTCCAGTAGGCTGACAAGTTGGGACCTGTTGAAAGGACAATGAAGAGCTGTCATGGCTAAAAGATAGGAGATAAATCCGAAAGAATAGTGGCAAACAAGTTTCAAAAGTAAATTTGTTCTTCAATCTCTTAGCAATGGAGTTCTTCATAGGAGAAAGGAATACTATAAAGGCTACAAAGATGCTTTTAGTTAAAAACATAATCTACTAGGGTGGGATTGGAACTGAAATAGATGTTTAGGTGTTTACATTTTCAGTATATTCAGTTTTGTTTGCTTTTACTGTGCTTAGACTGCTGGATCCCACATATAAGACTGAAGAGCACTCATTAAAGTGAAAATAGATGCAGAGTTTCATACCAGGCATAAAGGATAAATTGAGCATCTCCCTCCAGGTGTATCCCAACCTCGTCCTATGTAGATACCCTGAGTGGTTACCTGTGATTGAATGGAATTACTGTATTTTCTAGAATGTGAGCATGCACTGATCGATGTCAGATATTTGGACTGTGATATGGTTTCACTCTGTATCCCTACCAAATTTCATCCTGAATTGTAATCCCAGTAACCCCCATATGTGGAGGGTGAGACCTGGTGGGAGGTGATTAGATCTTTTCTGGTGATAGTGAGTGAGTTCTCATGAGATATGATGGTTTTTTTTTTTTTTTAAATGTTTGACATTTCCTTCTACACATTCTCTTTGCCATGTAAGTTATGCCTTCTTCCCCTTCTGCCATGATTATAAGTTTCCTGAGGCCTTCCCAGCCATGTGGAACTGTGAGCCAGTTAACCTGTTTCCTTTATAAATTACCTAGTCTTGGGTATTTCTTTATTGTAGCATGAAAATGAATACAGACTGTCGCTAACCAGAAATTGTATGTAGCAGGAGGGTTTCAGAGTCTTGTCAGATAAACAGATAGGAGAAGAGGCCATGGAGAACTTAAAATTCCATTTTATGTAAGCAAACATTTAAAAAAAGATTCAAAAATGAATGGTAAGAAGGGATGATAAAAGGACCACCTCACTGGAGACTGTTGCTTGATCTTTGCATTGGCTGTGCATTGCCTAACACATTGGAGACAGAATATTATTTCTGACTTAAAAAACAAATGCCCATACCAAGCCAAGTAATAGGGTTTAGTATTAGACCCAACTATTTCTATTTTTTTCCTCAGAGTTTGCCAAACATTTGATTTGCTCAGAAAACAGTCATCTAAGAGTGCATTCATTGCTTCCTGCAGAAATGTGCCCTTTATTAAAAATAGTTTATCTGGAACCTTCAGCATGTTGAATTGTGTCGTCTGTAAATATATGTTGAAGTCCTAACCCCTGGTACCTCTGAATGTAATCTTTTTGGAAATACGGATTTTGCAAATGTAATTGTGTTAAAAATGAAGTTATACTTGATTAAAATGGGCCCTAAATCCAATGACTGATTTTTTTTTATAAGGAGAGAGAAATGTGGAGACACTCAGATGTGCATACAAACAGAGGGAAGGAAGCTGTATAAAGACAGAGGAAGAAACTGATACAGTTACCAGCCAAGTAATATCAAGTATTGCCAGCAACCATGTGAAGGCAGGAAAGAGGCATGGAACCGATTCTCTCTCAGTCTTCAGAGAGAAAAAGCATGGCCATCAACACCTTGATTTCAGAATTCTAAGCTCCAGAGCTGTAAGAGAATAAATTTATGTGGTTTTAAGCTACCTAGTTTGTGGTACTTTGTCACAGTAGTTTTAGGAAGCTGGTACAGAAGCCAAGAGATAGGGAAGGGAATAGATGGGCTACATCATGTTTCCTGTCTAATCATTATCTCCAATAAATAGATGTGTATATTAAGAGGCTTTGTAACAAATATGATTAATATTTATAGGATGCATGTATTAGCTGAAAAAATTATACCTCAGAGGGAGATTTGCGGGAACTCTGTCTTACCAAAAATCAGCAATCACACAGGAGACCTAGTGTCCCCTGCAACCGTAGTTTGTGGGCTTAATACAAGGTGCTCTGGTTAGATCTTGGACATATAATACTAGAAAGATTCATTCAGTATTTACTATGGTTTGTTCAAGTATTTCGCAGAAAGTGCAAAGGGCTTAGAAACAGTAGAACTTAATTTGATTCCTAACTTTGCAACTTATTAGAAAGTGACCTTGTGCTGCTGCGGAAACTCTCCAGACTTCATTGGTAATATGAGAATTTTTAAGAGGTGAACTTTAATGTCCCTTTTAGCTCTGTGATTCAATGACTCAACAGATGAATAATTTTCCTAAAATAAGTTATAAAAAATCTGAGTAATAGAACTGGTATTTACAGTTTACTTGGCAGTAAGTACTGGCTTTCAAATAATTTTAATTAGTTCTTGTTGAATTATGAACTTTATTTTATTTGTATTTTATTAAAAATGAACTGCAATTCTTATTCTTAGATGATTTTGCTAAAAATAAAGGAAAAGAAAGTAATTTGAATTTCAAATTTTTAGCCCATCAAATATGAAATGAATATTTAAAGATGAACAATAAAATTAGGCTACATTTTTGAAAAATATTTCTGCTTGCTAAAATCAGAATTATACAGCCACGACCTTTAAAATAAAAGACAGAGTTTCAGATAAATGCAGTAGTTGTAGATTATAGTTTCTGGAGAATTCTGCCTCAAATGACATATGTCCATTCATCTTTCCTTTCAAAGAACAACAATAAAAAAATCTTTCAGTCAGCTGAGTGTTCTGGAATGCTAAAATAATATGAATGGCTTCCATTCTTTCATGTTAAAATGAGTCCCCCAAAGGTTTACAGTCTTTGATGTCCAGCCATGCTTGACTTGGCATCTGAAAATTCTCTAGTAAAGAATCAAGGTAAATGGAGCATAAGTTGCTCTCAGCAAATTTGGTTTTGTAGATGTCATACTACAATGCATGTAATATACATGATAGTTACTCCATAGATTGGGGCACATGTGCTAATGTCATGAGAACATCAATGGGAAAGAACCTAAATTTTGTAACGTAATCGTAGTTGGGGTGGCAGAATTACATAATTTATATGATAAGGCAAAAGGGAGGCTGTGTCCCTGGAAGGATTCAGGCAATACAAGTCCACACATAGTATTTCTCCATCTTAGGTATCTTTGCACATCTTATTTCACCCACATTCATTAGCTAAGTAACTCAAGGATACCTGCCTTTTGTTGTTGTTGTTTGTTCTATTCTGCTGCCCCAATCTTTGGCTGATACAACAAAAGTATGAGTGAGAAACAGGACTTTTTTAACCCACTGTAGACTCCTTGGCATTTGGACACTTAATAATGTCTTCATGGTATTTCATATGCACGTGCACAGTGATAAGACTTTTGCTTAGCCAAGGTCTTCCTTATTTAGCAACACCATGAAAACGTCTTCTCCTTAATAAAATAATAACACAGGAATGAAGATTTCTGATATATAATGAGCCCAGGGATTGACAAAGCAACTTAATCTTTAAGAACTTGAACTCTCTAAGATTGTGCCATTGCACTCCAGCCTCGGCAAGAAGAGCGAAACTCTGTCTCAAAAAAAAAAAAAAAAGAAAGAAAGAAAGAACTTGGGCCGGCTGCCCCTCCCTGTGCTCTGTTCCAGGCAGGGATAGAAAGGCTGCTGTGGCTCAGTGGGAGTTTCGCAAAGGGAAACCGAAAAGCTCATGGTGCTTCTGCTGGAAGCGGTGACAAGGTGGTGAGGGCGAGAAAGAGGCTGAGGCCTTACAGTGTCCTGAGGGGCAGAATGGAAAAGCAGACATGCAATTGTGGGAAGAAATCCAAAGGAGTAAAGAACTCACAGCAGAAGTCCAAAGTCTAATCGGCATCGAGGCCTCTCTGTAAGGCACAAGCACACAGCTGGAGAGGGAGCTGCGGTGCCGCGGAGACACTTCCGGTCTGTCCTGAGGCTTCCGCTCTGCCAGGACGCTTCCGCTCTGCCTGCACTGCACTCAAAACAGGTAATGGGCCTCAGAGGGAGTATGCGGAGGACGATGCCTACTGCCTGGACCTCGACTGAGACTTCGCAAGGTGCAGAAACTTCGAACTACGTGTGTCAGAACCACGACTGCTACAAGATGGCATCCCAAGACTTAGCCCTGGAATTGGAAAAAGACACTTCCAGTTTTCAGAGGGAGCTCCTCTTCCATAAGAACACGGCCCAGGAAGGCTGGCTGGCCACTGTGTTCACTGAGAGAGCACTCCATGAGCTCTAGAAAATGACCACAACGGGCAAAAGCAGCTGTGAGGCCAAGGTCCAGCCTTTCCTAAATGGTGCTTTGGCTCCTGGGGCTCTGAAGAGCCAGGCGGACCTTGGGCCACCAAGAGCGAGGCAGGTCACGATTTGAGGGCTTAGGTCCATAGCACCTGCAGGTTTGATGCTGTTTCCCTCGTAGCTGGGTCCTGAATGCCCAGAGACTCGGCAGAACATCAGCTGGTGCTGCTCCCTTTAAAGCACTTTTGATTGATTTCTTGTCAGTTTAGCTACTGTTCATTAGTTGATGCTGAAATAGTTCTCATTGAAATTTGATGGATGGTGTTAGGTTTGTAAGGAACGGCTTTTCAAATAAAGATTACACACACACACACACACACACACACACACACACACACACACACACACACAGAGAGAGAGAGAGAGAGAGAGAGAGACTTGGGTTCTCTAGAGCCACCCTACTTGGATGTAACTCCCAGATCTGCCACTTGCTAGCTGTGTGACCTTGAGTGATTTACTTAATCTCTCTGTATGCTGCATATCATAAAAAGTAGAATGGGAATGGCAAGAGGACTTTCCTCTGAGGACTGAGTTAATACACGTAAAGTATGTAGAACAGTACCCTTAACATAATAGGCACTTGATAAATCATAGCTATTATTATTAATTAGAGCTTAAAGATGGGTAACTAGAGAGGCAATCTGGGGAAGGAACACAAGTGTGCATCATCTGCAAACATTACAGGGAACAATTGTATAAAATGTTACAGTTGAATCCTCGCAGTTTGAATATTTTAAACTTGACGTACCCAAATTGAGATTCTCATTGTGGGTGGCCAGCTCAGAGCATGAGAAATTGAATTTCGATTATTCATATCTTTGCACTCACAACTAGCTCTTTGAGAGCTGCTCTGTGGAACTCAGACAACACATGAAAGTTAAATTCTGAACTCCTTTCCCTTCTTCTCACTGAAGAGAAAATTAAGAAGCATGTGGATAAATGTAAAGCTAGCAGAAGAGTCATAAAAACCTTGGAGAGACTCAAGTATAGTTCGGTAGAAAGTTGTCATCTCATTGCCACATGAATAGCCACAGGCACAATCAGGAGGATGGAGAGGAACACTGTCATAGAGGATACAAAAGATGATATGGAGGCCGCTGAGGGGAGTCTGGAGTCCCCTGAAATAGCATAGGTCTCCTATAAATTCATAAAAACCTTACATTACAACATAGTTGTCAAGGAAAAAATGCAAGCTGAAAAGTATATTTAAATGTTGCCACTGTACACTGCTCTCCAGGACCTAGCCTTATGGCTGGACCCCAGTAACCAGCAAACACTGCACCCAAGTTAAGGAAATGAGAGTACAGTGAGTTCACCACTCATGAGCTACCTGCCTGACAGCTTGACCTATGCAGCTTCGCTACCTCCCTACATATCCTTCTCACCTACACATTATCTCAGCCAGAAAGGAAATCAGCCTGTTCTTTGCATGCACCCTTTTTTCTCTTATCATTTCTTTTCTTGTGATACCGCCTATGACTGCTACAAGAGATAACATGCCTTGAAGCTGCTGTGTCTGTTGCAGGTTCCTTGATTTTGAGCAAAGGTGGAAGGGACCCATGGCTTCTTCACATTCATCAAAGGAGGGAAAGGAAGCTGTCACTCGAATGTCAATTCTAAACTTAATGTGAACGAATTTCACAGAACATCTTTCATATCTCCAGTTTAGGGGAACTAGTTTGGATTGTCTGAATAATAAATATACTGATATTGTTATTGTAGACTGCAAGTTTTAGAAATATAAGGCCTGCAATTCCAGATGACCCCCAAGAGAAAAATGTATTGTCCGTGGGAAGAAAAACAGATCAATAAACTGGAGAAATGATGTGACCCAACCACGTTCACTCATAGAAATTACTATATTTCATTCAGTACATAATATATTTTTAAATTGTAGGAGCACAAGACCTGGGGTGGTTATTTTTGTTCCAGTAGCCCCAAAAAAGTAGGCTTTCCTACACTTGTAGTTCTGGCTATGATGGACTCTGTAGATCTCTACGCTATAATGTAATTAGAGCTCTTAGTATACAGCCCATCAGATCAGAATCTCCAAAGGGATGGATGGAGAAACACCAAGCATCATAATTTTTTTTCTTAGTTTTATCTTAAAAACACTAGTGATTGGGACTTACTTTATATCTTCCAGACTTAGAGTTTTACCCATCACTGAACACTTCATCAGAATGTAACATGTATCTTACTCCTGTTTCTATCCCTAATGCATAGCTCAGTGCTAAGTACATAGTAGTCATTTAACACTTTTTCAAATGAGTAGATGAATGAATACAGGGATATAAAATGAGTGTTCTACTTACATAAACATCTCAGTGCACAAGTTAAAAACTTTCAAAGTAGGAAAATTTAATTACATTTGTTTTCTATTCTATTTTATGTCTGACATTGATATAATATTGCTTTTATCCAAAAATACCAAAGAAATAAAAATGCAGCATTATCTCCTTTTAACATAGCTGAACAGCTGCTCATTTCTTTTTCATATGAAAACTTGAAGACCTAGACCTAGTAGTAGGAACCATATCATGGGTCTTCAGCAAAAGCCATTTTCATCTGAAGGAGAAAAATTTAGCATTTGATCTCTCAGCTGCCCTCAGCTATGTTAGAATTAAATAAATAAATAAATACATACATACATATAGGAAACCTCTAAAGTCCCATGTATATGTAAAACTGAGAGGGAAACATAGAACCAGACAGGGCCAGAATGGGAGATACCTTACAGGTTATCTAGAGGAGTCTTCTTATGTCTTAAATGTAGAAACTTGGACCCAGGAGGGGTAGAAACACAACGTATCTACTCAGAAGAATACAGTTACAGCTGTTAGACTAAGAATGATGACCTGGTTTCATCATAGAAAAAGGCATGAGATGGTAAATATATAGTAGAATACTAAATGTTTTATATGCCTTAATTGTAACTATGTAATAACATGCTCATTAAAACAAGACTAGTGACTTTTTTTTCTATTCTCAGCCATTCTCTTGTCCAGGAGTTAGGAAGTATTTTCTGTAAAAGAGAGTAATTTGTTTAAGTTTTACTGGCAAAGTGCCCACCTACTTGGCCTTTGTAGCATGAAAGTAGCCATAGACTCTATGCAAATGCGTGAATGTGTCTGTGTTCATGGTTGTAAAATAAGGCATGGCTGGATTTGGTTCAGTGGCCTCAGTGGGACCACCCATGCTTCACTCTTAATGTTCATTGATTAAACAAATATTAGGTACCAGTCATTGTATTATTTGCTGGTATACAAAAGTGAATAAAACCTGATTTTCATTTCATTATAATGAAATGAAACTTAACTATAGTCATTGCCTTATTTTAGATTAAAAGTTATCCATGAATTATTACTTCTCTAAGGTAAGAAAATCCTTACCTTGTTGGCATCTTTCTAGTTGATGTAACCTGAAGGATAAGCTGCTGCTTCCAACGTGCCTTAACAACCTAGGGAAGAAAGAAATGCAAATGAATTAGGTATGCTTTGAGTTTAATGACTATAGCTTACCCTCTTAATATACAGGGCTTAATATTAGTGCTTAGCTCTACAAAAGAAGAACAGAACTCAGTGTTTCTGTTGAAATTGCCTTCAAAGACAATGGAATCAGTGAACTACAGAATCCTTGAGATCCTTTGTGGAATATTCATGCTTGGCAAATCCCCCTCTGTGTACTACTATTGCTCAAATAGAGCTCGAGGGATATTGAGTAAATGCTGCTACAGAGGAGATAAGACTTCAGAAAAGAAGAGTACAAACAGAAAAGTATGTTTTTACAAAGAACTAAATTGTGTAAGTGCTAATAAGAATGCAATCTAAGTTTAATCAGGACTGGCTTGTAGAAGTTGGGTAAGTACAAATCTGCAACATTTTGATGGCTGTATCAGAGAATGTTCTACATGCTGGGACTTGGACAAAAATTTTTATCAAAGTTATGAGTTTTACAAATATTCGGTAAGTATAGGCTGATTGATTATCCTTTGTGTCTTTAGGTCAGTGACCTCTTGAGGCTTAAGAGAAGGCAAACATATGTTTTTCCTAAGAGATGGCCTAGTGGGAATTTAACAATATGGCTTATAAAGTATTGGTTGTGAGTTCTCCAGAGAAACAGAATTAACATGTGAAGAGATTTGTTATGGGAATGGGCTCATGTGATCACTGAGGCTAAGAAGTTTCATAATCTGCCATCTGCAGGCTGAAGAAACAGGAAAGCTGGTAGTGTTAATTCATCCTCAGTCTGAAGTCCTGGGAACGTGTGTATATCTGGGGAGGCTGGCAGTGGAGGGTAGCACTGGAATAAATCCCAAAATTTAAAGAGCTGAGAACCAGGAGCTCTGATGTCCCAGAGAAAGAGAAGATGAATGTCCTAGCGCAAGAAGAGAAAGGGATCTTTCTCCACCTTTTTGTTCTATTCAGGCATTTAAAGGATTAGATAATGCTTGCCTACATTTCGGAGGAAAGATTTTTTTCTTCTCAGTCTACTGATTCAAATGCTAATTTCTTTCCATAACACTCTGATAGACACAACCAGAAATATTACTTTATCTGCTATCTGAGCATCCTTAGTCCAGTCAAGTTTGCACATAAAATTAACCATCACTCACTATGAATGAAAAACCTCAAAATTAAACCCACACTCAGCAAACATGGAAAGTAACCTAAGGTAAAACCTGATACTTGCTTATAATTTTCACCACCAACTGTTGGTGTGGGCAGAACTAATGTGTTTTGCTATGGAGCATAGCTTTCCTTATATGTGTGAAAGTAAGAAAGCTGTTAGTATACTAACAGGGTAACTTCTTGTTTTAATACTATTAAGTAGATTGTATTGAAAATCCACCCCACATAAAGTTACATATAAGGAGGATCAAAAGAAAATTACACGTCAGAGAGACGCTCAGTTCCAAATCTGTCTGTGCACACAAACTGAGAACCAGCGTCCTTAATAGCAGAAAAAAATCTTTTCTGACCTTTTCTTTCTCTGTGAAATGTTCCCCCCCTCTTCTCTGTTAGGAGACATTTTATTATATTTCAAGCTTCAGAAGTTATGCCCTTTATTATTTACTCTCTCCCCTGTGTTTTCATCATTTTGTACATACATGTAATGAATCAGTTATCATGTTCTCTTGTAAATATCATGTTCTCTTGTCTACGTACCTGTCTTCTACAAGACTCCATCCAGGACAAGGGCCATTTCTTAACATTCCTTGAGTCTGATCATCTGCTTAGTATTACTTAAAGCATAGTAACTGCCTCAAAACACATTTGTTCAATAAACATCAAGGTTGCATCTACTTTCTTGTTGTCACAACTGTTCCCCACTCATCTCTGATGATTGCTATTTTAAAATTTTGATTCATTTTTGATATCAAAAAGCTGATAGATTTTAGTGTAATAGTTGGATTCCTAGTATCCATAGCTTGAGTTAACTACAGTATCAAAAGCTAGTCTAATTTCAGCAATGGTCTTTTTTTTTTTTTTTGAGACTCACTCTGTTGCCTGACTGGAGTGCAGTGGTGTGATCTCAGCTCACTGCAACTGCCAACTCCTGGATTCAAGTGATTCTCTTACCTCAGCTTCCTGAATAGCTGGGATTATAGGTGCTTGCCACTACCCCTACCTCTAGCTATTTTTATTTTTATTTTTGTATTTTTAGTAGAAATGGGGTTTCACTATGTTGGCCAGGCTGGTCTTGAACTTTTGACCTCTTGATTCACCAGCCTCAGCCTTTCAAAGTGCTGGGATTACAGGCATAAGCCACCCTGGCCGGCTTCAGCAATGCTTTTAGTAAATGAACATGCAAAAAGCATTTGTGTAGTTTTGAAAATATAATAATGCATGTAGGTGTATGTGTGATTGTTCAGCCTACAGTAATCAGTGTACATGTATGTTTCTATAATAAAAGTCTGGGAATAAAGCTGTTGCCCATAATGAGGCCTTAGGTATTGTAGATGGGGAAGACTGCTTTATGTCAATGAAGGAGTTACGTCTTTCTGCAGAAACTTTGTCTCTTTCTTTCCCACTACAGATCATCAGGTTGACAATACTGAATTGATGACACCCTAATAAGAAATAAAAGATCTTAGAAAATACTTTCTTTTTGCTACTTACTACTTACACAAGAGAACAAATCAGTTCTTTTACCTAAAAAGACAGACTTAATATTATTTAGTAGTTTGTCATGTAGACTACCTTCAAATTGCCAACAGTTTTGGTAAGTGAAATTGGCTTTTTCTCATAAAAATGGCCTTTTATAAAAATTGTTATTACAAAGAACATGACTCATTTCAGGGAGAAAAAATACAAATTTAAGTCACCTCCCTTCATTAACATTAGGGTTTTCCTATTCAGGGACCCTATTTAATGTCTGGAAAATTTAAAAATGGTTTTTATCTAAACATAAAATCTACGTATGCCAACATACAGAGCATAAAGAACAAGTTGTGTTTATATTTCAAGGGAAAATTATGTTTACTCTATTACCTATCATAATAATACCTGTCTGAATTGTTATTGTAAGTCATCCATCATCTTAGAAGTAAATAATTTTCTTGTTGTGCTATATAGAAAAACACATCAATATAAAGAATGATGATGGTGTAATTATAATAATTATCACACATAACATGGGTAGTTACTACCATTTAATTCTCTTTTAATTCATTATAGAGCTAGTAAGAGTCACATTAAAAAGAAGATACAACATAAAAGACCCTTTAAGAATTCTTGTTCACTGGAAATTCAAAGACTAAAAGTCTGAAGCAAATTTGGTTGGCAAGTGTTTTCTGGCTAAACTATAGTTATTGATATTTAGTTGTTGATATTATGGGTTTAAGAGGGATTAAAATAACTTTCAGTTGGGGAGAATGTTATAAATAGTCATTTAAAAGATGAGAAAGTTAAACATACTAAAGACTTAACATCTTATGTTCCTCAAAGTATAATAATTTGTGCTGCCAATTATAATTTTCTGGATTATTAAATGGCAGAAATCATGTTATTTCCAGTTTTGTTTTTTTAATGCCTAATGAAGTATTTGGATTGTTTTCTAATCCACGGTGTCCTGGGTTGGACTCATGCTGGTTTGCTAGAGTTGAGTTGTTAAATGTTCAGGAATTGTGCGGGCTGCTTGGCAACACACTAGCAGCTTGAAATCAGGCACGATGGGAATAGTAATACTATGAAATTGACACAGAAAAGGCCTTTTCTTCCCAGAAAGCAAGTTATTAATCATTTACTAGCATACCAGCACTAACCATTCAATAACTGTTGAACAGTGAATGAGTAAATGGTAAAAATAATATTAATGATCTGAAATAATAAAAAGACATGCGAACCACCCATGTAATAAACACCCAGCATTAGATAAGGTGAAATATCTGTAATCTGGTATCTAGCAGGCTTCCAGTTCTAATTTGGCCTTCAGCATTGTGTGAACACAGGATATTTACATTCTTTGAGGTTTAAATGACTTGCTTAATGGTGTGCGTATATATGTGTATCAGAAATGGTGGTAATAATGTTCACTATAAGGAAATATAATGGAAATTAAATACCGGGATTGCCTAAATATATAAGACTAAACCATAGAGAATTGACATCTTTATAGGTCAAAACAGTTAGGGGTAAGCAATTTTCCATACTTTACCTTAGCAGTAGCTGTGCAAGAGATACGGGAGGGGAGAAAGAAAGACAAAGACAACAGGTTAGAAAGAAGGAATATAGAATATATCATTTTATGTAATGAACAAAATGTATGTGTCCATTCACATCCTGCCGGTCTTGTAGTTCACCATTACAATTGGTGACTAATGTTACAAAAATTTAGACTACATGTTTGGGACCAAGTTAATTAAAACACTTTTAAAAATCTATTTAGGTAGCTAGCTAGTTGATTTTTTGAAAGGAATATATGTTCTTTATAAAAAAAATTCTAGCCATCTTGAAATTTAAAATACCTGTGTGTCAAGGGGACACATGTATTAATTAGAACCTAAATCACATCACAGTATACATCCTGTTCCACAGTGCACTTTTCCAACTAACAAACATGCCAGGGACATCTTGCTATTTGAGTGAATAGAGATCTATTTTATCTCTTATAGTGGGAAATGGTAGGCAAATGAGATATTTTCCATTTAACGTTTAGACAGGCTGAGTGCATTGGCTCATGCCTGTAATCCCAGCACTTTGACAAACCAAGGCAGGAGAATCACTTGAGGCCAGTAGTTTGAGATCAAACTAGGCAACATAGTGAGACCCTGTCACTATAAAAAAATAAAAATTAGCCAGGTGTGGTGGCACACACCTGTAGTCCCAGCTAATTGGGAGGCTAAGACAGAAGAATCACTTTAGGCTAGCAGTTCAAGGTTACAGAGAGCTATGATCATGCTACTGCACTCCAGCCTGGGCAATATTATGAGACCTTGTCTCTAATAAATAAACAAATAACATTTGAACAAATATGGCTCATTTGTTATCCAAAAGGATTGTGCTAATTTATATTTTCTCCAAAAGTGTAAGAGCGTATCTTTTATCCATATATTCAAAAATACTTTGTAAATCACTTCTAAAATATTTATGTCTGATATAAACAATCTTTTAAATTTCCATTAATTATTAATGAGAATAATCTCCATATGTGTTTATTATTTTTAATATTTTTCTCTATATTTCCTATTTGCATTTTTTGAGTTGTAAGGATTCTGTTGCTTTTAAAATATATATATATTTTTTTCTGTCAATATGTTCCAAATATATTTCAAAATTTTTATTTGTTCTTAAGTTTTCTCTGTACTATTTTTTACTACATCAACTTTTTAAAAATTTTGTGTAGTAAAATCTGTCAATATTTGCTTTAAAGATATGTTAAACACACACATAAATCCACTCATTTTTCCAATATTTTATATATGCTTTTCTATTTAAATCTTAGATCTGTGTGGAATTTGGTAAAATGAGTGAGCTCTGGTTTATTTATTATCCAATGACTGGCAGTTATTGAATAATCCATCTTTCCCTTGTCTATTTGAAATACTTGCTTTCTCATATTTTAATTGTCAATGTGTCTTGGATATATTTAGACTTTTGAAAATTATTTTCCAGTGATTTATTCCAGTCCTGCCCCAACAGGGCCCACTGTAATTTTGGTTGTTTCATTATATGTTTCAATGTTATTTAGGACAAGTCCCTGTCATTACTCTTCTTTTGTACAATTCATCTGGCTAGTCTTAAAATTTTCTTCTGAATAAATTTAAAGTATTTCAACACATTGCAAAATTAAACACAGACATAGACAGGCACACACACACGTTGGAATTTTCATTGAGCCTACATGAAATTTATTGATAGTTTAGGGAGAACTGACGTGATACAAATTGAATTTCACTATCCAAGAACAAAGTCGCTTCCTCCATTTATTTAAATCTTCTTGCTTCAATAGAGATTTTTCATAACTTTATTCTATGAGTCCAGCGTATTTTTGCTAAGGTTATTTCCATTTCTTCTTTTTTTTTTTTGCTTTTGCTATTGTGACTAGGATTTTTTTTTTTAAATTGTACTTTCTAACCTATTACTATTTGTGTGGTAGAAAGACAAGGTATTTTTGCATATTTTTTGCCACTATTTTAAAATTCTTTAATATTTCTAATACCTTTTTTGGTAGCTTCTCTTTAATTTTTCATTTATTGTTAATGTTCTCCACTTATTGTATATTAAATATTTTCTACCTCTCTGGTCTAATGGCATCGGAATGATAGCAGGAAATGCTGGTACTGTAGTTCCCCATTACCCACAGGTTTGTGTTTGGCAGTTTCAGGTGCTCTTCATCAACTGAGCCCTGAAAGTATCACCATTTTTTGAGAGTGAGAATAAGAAAGAGAGAGAGAGAGAGAGAGAGAATACATTCACATACCTTCTGTAGAGTATATTGCTATAATTGTTGTATCTTATTATTAGCTATTGTTACTAATCTCTTGCTGTGCTTAATTTACAAATTAAACTGTATAATATGTATGTTTAGGAAAAACACAGTACAGTCATGCATCCCTAGACATTTCACTCAATGATAGATTAGGTATATATTGGTGATCTCATTGATTATAATATTTTTACTGTATCTTTTCTATATTTAGTTCTCTTCAGATACATACATATTTACCATTGCATTACAATTACCTATTATATTGAGTACAGTAACATACTATTTCTTTGTAACTGTTCGTTGCTGGTTTGTAGCATAGGAGCAATAGGCTCTAATATACACCCTAGGTATGTAGGAGGCTATACCACCTAGGTTTGTGTAAGTACATTCTATGAAGTTTGCACAATGTCTAAATTGCCTAATGATGCATTTCTTACAATGTATCCCTGTCATTAAGTGTCACGTGACTGTATAATATATAGGTGATATAGTTTGGGTATTCATTTCCTCCTAATCTCATGTTGAAATGTGATCTCCCGTTTGGAAGTGAGGCCAGTGAGAGGTGTTTGAGTCTGCTGTTTTCTGCCTCACCAGAAGCAGATGCTGGCACTTATGCTTCTTGTACAGCCTGCAGAACCATAAGCCAAATAAACCTCTTTTATTTTATAAATTACCCCGCCTTACATATTCCTTTATAGCAATGCAAAACTAACATAATAGGATTTTGTTATATCATTGTGTCAAGCATCCACAGGGAGTCTTGGAATACACTCCCCTTGGATAAAGGGGGAATTACTATCTCTGTATCTTATACCTGACTCAGATGGCAACGCTTTTAGAATTTCACTAGTAAACATAATATATAAGAGCTGGTGAGTTATGTTGTAGGTGTTTTATCAGTTGTGTTGTATGTGTTTATTAGTACAGAATCCATTAGTTTCTTGTTTCTGTTATTTAAAAAAATTATTAAGGATCTACTAAAATTTTTTATGTATTTTTACCACTTTTTGGAGGGAAAATAATCATATTTTCTTGTATTCCACTGTTGTTTTAATAAGCTACTAGAATTGATTTGCTAAGAGTTTGTTTAGAATATTTGCATATCATAAGTGGGACATACTTGTAATTTTCTTCTTCATTCCTATAAGTTTTTCTCATGATGCTATTATGATTTTGTAAGAAAGGATTGTAAATATTTCTTTTTAAATTTATATCATTGATCCCCAACCTGGGATGCATCTCAGAATTTTAAAAGCTAGAAACTGAAGAAACTACTAAGGCCAGGGACCTACCCTAGATCAATTACATGGATGTAGAGTGTCAATGATTCCAGTTTAATATAGTCTAAGATTTCTTCTCTTTTACCTTGTCAAAAGAAGTAGACAAAAAAAGAGCTCTTGGAAGAAAAATAGGGTTAATGGAATTAATGTCATATATTGTTTCTGCATATTATCCCTATTTCTCTCTCTTTCTTTTTCTTTTTCTCTCCCCATTTCCTTCCCATTTTCCTACAAAGAAGTGTTTTGGCAACAATTTAGGTGACAACACTCTGCATGAGTGAATAGTTTGCATTGATATTCAGTGCTTACCTATTTGTGTGAATACTTTCTTAGTATGTTCCATCTGTAAAATCACAAGTTCCATCCCAGCTCCAGGAGATAACAGATGAAATATCAAGCAAGAAATGAGAAGGGAGTGATACTGATTGCTTTCTGGAAGACTCCATTTGTAAGCTAGTGGGAATCCATATCTTTCCCAGTTGACCTTTCTTGTTATACTTTATATTTTTTTCCTCTAACATAAAAATTATCATGGGGATTTGTGGGAGATTGTCTGATTCTTGAAACTGCGTTTGTTACTTTGTGCAATTTATAGCAGCTTTCCACAAGCAATTTATCAGTGCTTGTTGTTTAATGCCCTGCGAAAGATCTGCCAGTTCATACTCTCACAGGAGTATTGAGACCCTTCCTCCATGTGCAGATGTTTTTCTTGATTACGTTTAATTCTGATTCTGGGATATTGCTAACAGTGATGTCAAGGAGCATGGCATGGTGTCTCCCCTATGTTCTATGGCCCTCTCAGCTCTAATAACATCTTTCTGTTATATTAACCTGCTGTTCAGTGGATTCTTAGCCATCTGCTTCTGGTTTAGTACTGTGATTTGAGTATTGCATCTAGTGGATACAAAGGGTAAGAAGATAAATGTTAAACATTCTCTTTCTCTGTGTGCTACTTAATTGACTTGACATATTATACCTTGTAAGTTCTTACGTCTGTCAACACATCCTCACCACCTCCAAACTAACTTGCACAAGCCTCAGTATGTTGTTGGCTTAAATCCTTGCTCCCTCCATAGTTCTACCCAGTGCCTAAGATGAACAAATAGTTTCTAGTTCACATGCTGATTGATAAACATCACACTTGATAAATAATAGTAAATGGTTGTATTAGAATCCTGAAGCTATGTATTTGCTACTCAGATCTCATCCAACAGGGAAAATTTAGTGACTGGCAACTTGGTTTCTACTTTAATTACCTTTATTTTTATTTTTTTGAGATGGAGTCTCGCTCTGTCACCCAGGCTAGAGTGCAGTGGCCTGATCTCTCTCAGATTACTGCAACTCCCGCCTCCTGGGCTCAAGTGATTCTCCTGCCTCAGCCTCCCTAAAAGCTGGGACTATAGACACATCTCGTCAGGCTAATTTTTGTATTTTTAGTAGAGATAGGGTTTCACCATGTTGGCCGGGCTGGTCTCAAACTCCTGACTTCAGGTGCTCTGCCTGCCTCAGCCTCCTAAAGTGCTGGGATTTATTACCTTTTTCTAAGTGTCATGAAAAACACTACTTTTCGTATATATAAAACATTTTCTCATTCTAGGAAATATGCTCATTTACTTATAACAACATTAGATTAATTTTTTAAAAAACCAAGTTCATTAGTGAGTTTATTGCATATTAATACTGCAACTTATGGATACTCAAACCTGAATTTCTTGAATCTCAGTTACTTTCCACTGTAACATCTCAGGAAACAAGGGATTTTCATAAATTATTTATACTCTGTAAGACTGAAAACAAAAGGTGTCTTGCCTTAGTTTGAAATTAAACTTAAAAATCTTTTCATTTTATGTTTCCAATAATTAATGTTATTTATGAGATATACTAGAAAATTTGGGAAATATCAAAGGAAACTTTAAATGGGAGGAAAAAACTTTACATTATCCTATCCTCTTTGTTAAAATATTTATATGCATTCTTCCAGTTTTTGTGTTATAACATGTAATTAAAATTATCCCAAGTAAATAACATATACATATATATCTTATTTGTTTCACTTATCATCATAACATAAGTATTCTTTAGTATTTAAAAACTATCACATTATTTTTAGGAGCTCATAATATTCCATTAAACGAATGTGTTTACTTCATCTAACCATTCCTAATGTTTATTTTCATTGATTTCTTGATTTTACCATTATTAACAATGCCACAATGATATATTTTAGATTATTTTATTTTACTAGAAGTTAAATTCTCTAAACGATGGCAAAAGACATCATTTTAAAGCTGTTACTTAATAAAGCATATTTTTAAATAACCAACTGAATATTACAAGATATGTCTGTGCAAGATAGCTTTTAATCTTTGTCATTTTTCTAAAAACATGAGTCAGGGAGGATAGTAGCAATGAAGACCCCATCCTGGCAGGTGATAAATTTTTAAGTGGCTTTGCACTGGAAAGATGAAGTAGACGCGTGATTGAGAGCTGTTTTACAATAGGTGCTATGAAGCAGAGAAAAATATAGGAAACCTTCAGAGGATAGTTGATCCGGTAAAGTGCTGCATCAGACCACATGTTGTATAAATGTGCTTATTGGGATTTCATCTAAAAAAGGAGGAACTAAAAATTACCAAAATAATTTATTTAACTTTATAAAGTTTAGAATACAGTTGACTATATATGATCAACAGAAGCTTACTAAAAAAAATCTCACTTTTCCAGTATATTTTTCTGACAAAGTTTAAAGTTAGTGTAACCCTTCACTTCATGGGTGACTTGAATTGCATTCATTGAAAAGGGTCCTTTTGGCAGAAATCTTTCAGTATGCCAGCAGTTTTCCCAAGGCCCTCTCCTAATCTTTTGAAATTCAGATTTTTCTTCTTTGAACTGTCATGTTATGATCCTCCTCATCAGTTTCCTGATCTCTTCGTCTTGTTAACGGGTCTAACTCTGCTAGGAAGACATTCATCAGTGGCTTTCTGTGTGGTTCTTCAACATCACTTTTTTGAAATCCTGGATAATTTGCAGAAATGTAGTTTCATAATTCAACCCAGTTGCACTTGTATCTTAAGCATCTGATTTGTTTAAATGACAGAATGGAAAGAAATAGATGTCTGTGGTAAAAAGAGAAATGTTTGAGTAAGGACTGATTTGATAAATTGTCAATTAGCAAATATTTTGTATTATGAGTTCTAACTAATATTATAACCTTGAGATTGTGGCTAATAAACACATGGGTAAAAAGGCTACCTGTGTGCTCTGCTTCTTCTGCTCAATCTTGTCTTCCAACCACATGTAAGTGTTAACATCTCACAGTAAAAAACGAGCCATTTAATGAAGATATTTTCACACTAACCATGAAGCTTACCTCTACAAAGAACAATGGTTCCCAGTATCAGCTTCACATCAGAATTGCCTTGGAAGCTTTTAAAAAATGTCCATGCCCAAGCGTTACTCAGATAAATCAGAATTTCTGAAGCTGGGTCCCAGATAACAGTATTTTTTAATGTTCTTTTAAAAAGAAAGTATAAGTATGTATTTCCCATTTTCTGTATCTTCCATCTTTAAGAATTCTTTGTTTATTTGTTTGTTTTTTGTCACCCATGCTGGAGTGCAGTGGCATGATCTCGGCTCACTGCGGCCTCCACCTCTTGGGTTCAGGAGATTTTCCTGCCTTAGCCTCCCAAGTAGCTGGGATTACAGGCATGTGCCACCATGCCTGGCTAAATTTTGTACTTTTGGTAGAGACAGGGTTTTGCCATGTTGATCAGGCTGGTCTTGAACTTCTGACCTCAGGTGATCTGCCTGCCTTGGCCTCCTAAAGTGCTGGGATTATAGGCGTGAGCCACCGTGCCCAGCTCATCTCTAAGAATCTTTGTTAACTATATCTGAAGATTTAGTGCCTGTGATTCTGCACTTATAATTAATCCCTATATAATTGTGATTTAAGTTATTCTGGAGAACAATTTTATCTCTCTCTCTCTCTCTCTTTTTTTTTTTTGAGATGGAGTCTTGTTCTCTTGCCCAAACTGGAGTGCAGTGGTGTAATCTCGGCTCACTGCAACCTCCACCTCCTGGGTTCAAGCAATTCTCCTGCCTCAGCCTCCCCAGTAACTGGAACTACAGGTGGGCGTCACCACACCTGGCTAATTTTTGTATTTTTAGTAGAGACGGAGTTTCACTATGTTGGCCAGGCTGGTCTCGAACTCCTAACCCCGTGATCCACCCGCCTCAGCCTCCCAAAGTGCTGGAATTACAGGCATGAGGCACCACACCCGGCCTCTGAAGAACAACTTGAGACAATGCTGATATGTGCAGACACAAAGCAGTAGAAAAATTGGTGGATTACTCTTATTCTAAGGGCTAGCAATCCTCAATTATTTCACCTTTTACTTTTCATTTCCTGATGAATATCATCAAATGCCTATTTTCAGTTCTCCATAAGACAGTGGCTCCTTCTGTAGATAAGAGCTAAAACTAACATATCAATTTTATCTGTTTTGTGGTGACCATTATTGGTAGTATAAGGATTTTAATTCAGCTAATCAAAGATTGATACATTGGTATGTGATATTATATATGTTTTTTCCAAAATACAGTGTCACAACCATACTCATGGAACAATTGCCATTAAAATAATGTCTATACCAGTGCTTCTGAAGTTTGTGCATTGAAATTATCTGGAATGTGGCCTGAGTCAGCATTTCTAAGAAGCGTCTATATTTTGAGAATGCTCCTAAATCTTGGACCAAAATTTGAGTAGAAAGTTTGCAGCCTACACTATATAAATATACATATATGTATATATGTGTGTGTATAAATATATATTCTTTCTCACAAGACTAGATTCTGTTGGATAGATTCTCCTCTTGAAGTTGAGCCCTTATAACCTTCCCATAACTAAATGCAATTGAAAAATAACTACTATTTATTAAGGGCCTTTTATGGACAGGGCACTTTAAACATCAAACACATGATGTTATTTTATCATACCCACTTAACTTAGACTCAGGGAGAAGGAGTAATTTGCCTGAGCCCACACCGTTTGAATTGACAGAAGCAGAGTTTATACTCATATTGGTGTGGTCCCAAAATCAATAATCTTAGCTATTAAGCAACCTGGCTCATCAGTTTCCTGCTGAAGGAAAACATCCTTCAGCACAATGTTTTCACTTTCTTTTGTTTTCTTTTAATAATGATGAAAGACTGTTTCAGCTTCATCACAGGCCGTGTACTGCGCATTGAAGACAGCTGTGTAGGCAAGGCTCTTAACTATTAACATCATTGTGGAATACACACACAAGAAAAATCCACAGTTGTTATTGCACATTTAACACCGCCACCCATACTCGAGTTACTTTATACTTAAAAATTTGAATTTCCTATGGGAAAATGACATTGTTGTTTCCATCTCCATTTTTTAATGAAAGAGTAAAGGAAATAAATGGCTCATTACTGGGGGCTGAAATGCATCTCATAGCAGCTCCTGTAAAGTAAAATAACTAACATATATTGATCTGCTTTTCTATGCTGGGTGTTGCGCTAGCCAAGTCACACATAGAGCACTCTACTCAGTTCTCACAACAACTCTCTGAATTATTATCTTCCAGGTGTTACAGATGAAGCAACCAACAATCAGGGGTTAAAGAAAGACTTGCCCACAGTTAACAGCTGCTAAATGATGGAGGCAATGTTTGCCTTCTCAGCAAATCAATATAGTTAAAGGAATACAGTGTTTGTTTCTCTATAAGCTGCAGATAACAATTTGGAATGCATTAAATGAATTTGTAATATATTGTACTGAAATAAATCTGTTTTTATTTTAGAACAAAAGAAAGCATGTTTAACCTGATGATCACATCGATAACTCTAGCCTAATTGAAATTCATGGGAGTAGTTATTTACATGAGGAAGATAAAGTAACATTTTGCAAAAAGCACACCCAACCACCAATATGTTTTACATGTGATTTATAAAATAAATATTCTACAAAGTGAAAGATATGGAGTGTTTTCTTTCTTGTATTTTAACATTTGTAGTATACCATAACATGATAAATGAAATAGGTTATATTGATTAGGTTTTGCTGCAGTCAGTAATCATTTTACTTTCTAATCACTTATGCCTGAAAGTGGAAATTAAACAAATGGTTTAATTACAATGAGCGGAAATATCTTTCTCCATCCCAAGTAGTAGCTTGAAGAGAAAAACAGACATATTTCACTGATGTCTAACTTCTAATTGATGATAAAACCATGAATATGTCATTAAGTCTGTTTGTCTTGAGCTATTTCTGGATTAGGTGACTTTTTCAAATATCTGGATGGTTGTTTCTTTTTCGTTGTTATTGTTCAATTTTCCCTAAATATTGTTTTCACTCCAACACTATATTTCCATAGGAGTTTTTGTTCTATGGCATAAGTTCTATGGGGAAGTTCTATTGTTCTGTGGAAGAAATTTTCAACTTTACTAATTCTGCCTTCCCTTGCCTTACCAACTAAAGATGACTTTACCATGGTCTGTTCTCCGGAATGTGTGCTGCTCTTGTCTCTTTTATTCGCCTCCTCTCTGATTTTATTTCTGTTCCTATACTGTGATTACTTATTTCCAAAAGTTCTCTATTAGATGTAAGCTCTTGAGGACAATCATTATTTTTTTTTAATCTTTTAAACTCCAGGTATAATACAGAGTTTAGCACTTAATAATCTCAATAAACATTGGTGGGATTAATGATTATTAAATGTCGAGGCAGAAAATTAATTGATTGAATATTACTAACAAACTTTCTCTAATTTTGGCTAGACAATATTAAAATGGCAATTAACTTTTCTTCTCTACTTTTACTCTCAAATTTATCATCATGATTGTATATTCTCTAAAACAATTAACTCCATAAGATAAAATTAGTCATTTTAAGAGCAATTCTTTGCGTTTTCATTTGAATCAGGCACGTGGATGCATCTGTTTAAATGAAGTCTTCTTTACTCAGCAGGTTGTTTCTGACTAGAATCCATTTGTATCCAAACAATCTGACACCTTCATTCTGCTTTAGCACATAGACTTTCCTAGTAGTGGTAGCCATTCTAATATTGTACACAGAGCTGGAATGTGATTTTCAGACAAGGTCTGATTACACCCCAGTGGTTCATGAGACTCTAATGCATGGCAGTTGTTTGAAAGGATTTTACTAGTGAACACCTCAAATAAGATTTCAAAATTTTATTTATGTGGGGTAGAGTGAAATACAGAGAGGCAGTACTGAGCTCTGTTTTTGTAGTACAGAAAAAGCCTCTTGGCTTCTAATACAGAGAACACTTCCAGAAAGAATCATAAATAGTGTGTGTGTGGAATCATTTATTTTCTACCTAGTGTAACACTACAATAATTGTTTTCTAAAAGAATCTGCTGTTATTTTAATGGCATTAACTGCCATTCATTAGGCCCCTCTTGTTTTTATTAGAATATTTATTTAGAACTGAATATTAGAGGACTCGGGCTAGGGAAGTAATCCAGGAGGTGAGCTGCCTGTGTTTTTTGCCCAGTTAGCTTCCTAAGAAAGTAGAAAAAAAAAATCTTTATTGTGTACAAGGAGAAACCTGGATTTGGAAGAAAAAGGGTCTGAATCTCATACAGCTGCCCCACATTCAAGTTGCATGTCCTTAGGTAATTTTCATAAACTCTTTGGGCCTCTGTTTTCTTATCTGTAAATTGAAGTCGTTCACTAAGTTTTTGTGAAGATTAAAATTAATCATATGCCTGAAAAAGCCCACTTATGCCTGACACATTGAAAATGGAATAATAAATATCATTTCCTCCTCTGTGACTAAACACTGTAGACATTGGTGGTACAGTATTAAAAGATATTTACTACAACTCATTACCAATATTAGAGTAAAAATAAAATTCTTAGTTTGTCTACTTCAGAAGACTCTTTTAATCATTTTAATTGGGAAATACTTAATTTAGACATCAGAGTTCCTGATGCACTACAGCACTTAGACTGCATAGATCGAGGTCAGCAAACTTTATCTACAAAGGGCTAAAGAGTAAATATTTTACACTTTGTGGGTCATATGGTCTTGGTTGCAACTATTCAACTCTTCCACTGAGTTGCATAAAAACAGCCATAAACAATATGTAAATAAATGAGCATAGCTTTACTCCAATAAAACTTTTATTTATAAAAACAGCAGGTTAGCTATATTTGGCCCATGAGCCCTGCAATATATCATAAGTAGTATAGCTGGAGATTAGAGGCTATTAGGTAGTGTAGCAGAAATGAAAGCACTGTTTACCACTCGGCTGATGAAAGGATGTGTATGCCCATGTGGTTGTGTTTTATTTCTGAGTGTGTGGGGGTAAAGAAGTGCTATCTGTCAGTCCTACTTCCTATGATGATTAGAACTACAAGAGAAATTTAGATAATCCATCATAAATTACTTACTGAAGATATTTCTGCTGGAATACATTTTTTAGAAGGATTTATGAAATCTCACCTAGGGCTTTCTCACTGATTATAAGAATGCTTCAAACTAATATTATACAATCTTAAAAATTTTAAGAATTGAGATGACAAACTTCTTTCTACTACAGTGCTTCTTATGGAGCAAGGGCTGGAGCCTCGGCATAGAAAATTTCTAGCTAAATAAGCTCACTGTGTTTCAATGTGTTGACCAAGTGCAGAATATAGGAAACCACTCTGCAAGTCATGACAGGATTCTCCGCAGGTATTTTCCCCCAGGATATTTAAAATAGGATGTAATTGATGGAAATCAACTTGCAGAATCTTATCTAGAACACATCTGTTAGCACAATTGTACTTCATATTTTTATGGAATCATCTCTTGAGGTTTATCTATTTCAGGAAAGTTACTAAATACTGTAACATCAGTGTCCAGGCTAAAGCTATGATGAAGAACATCTAAATTTAAAATAAGAGTGCTAATATACAGGTTTTAATAAAAACTTTTGATGTTCCTGCTAGTGATGTCCCTTCTGGGAAACTCATGCAACATTATTTCATGATGTTTATGATTTTGTAATCACTCTAAACTACAGAGCCATTTTCTCACTTTCTGAATGTGTTTATTATCAAAACAACATTTTCTGATCTTATAAGCCTGGGTCTTGTGTTTTTTTAAGAGCTTTGAGAGTAGATTGCAACAATAGGTTCTCTCACCATTCTGGTTTCACATTGTTCCTTCTGTTTTAGAGGTGTAATTTATTCCCTAAATTCCTACTTTTTAAGAATTCAATATTTTGCCTTTCTTCTTTAAAAGCTACTTGTGTATCTCTTCACTCTGTACAATGTTGTCAATTGAATAAAAACGTGTTAAAAGGTTAATACAACCTGATATTTAGGAGTCATACAAATGTAGTGACATAATTCTTGATAAGTATAAAGCACAAATGGCCTAATGAATACAGTCTTGGAGAAAATGTAGTAAATTGACTTTTTAAAAACAGTTGAGTTCACTCTCTTCAAGGTTGTTTTCTTTTCATAAGCTATTCAAATATGCATTCAGAGAATCAGCCTATGAACCAGATTACCACTGAACTAAAATGATGAAACAAGGATGGTTAGGCTCTAGGAAAACATGTGACTAACACATGATCCCAGAATCAAAGGAACTTATTTAGAAAACAGGTGAATGTTGACTATTACCTGATAGAGTACTCCATGTAACATGTACATATTCTATGGTTTCTCATTTAAGACTCTGTTTTCATATTGTTTATATTATAAATAATATACCATTTTGTTCTTTACTTAGATCATAATAACTAGTTTTTAATTAAGCTGATCTTCTCCAAAAATATTCTACACAATTCTCCTCCAACTATTCCAGTTCTACCCCTTTTGCAAATCCCAACTTAAATCTTGCTTTTTCTAAAAAGTCTTTTTCAATGTTCAATCATATTAGTCTGTCATGTTGCTTATTTTGAATTGCTCAGACACAATTTGTTTTTTAAAAACACCACCATGTTGTACAGTACATAGTCCATTAGGGTCTAATTTATGGATAAGCTTTGTTTTACCCATGATTCTCCGGATTCACTTAGATTTTTCCACTACCAAGAGTCTGGAAAGGAACTCTGCAACTCTCAAGCCACTTTTCAGTTCTCTTTGCTTTATCTTGTGAACATGATAAAGTCTCCTCCTTCTCTGATTCTTGATATTTTCTTCTCTTAAAATAGCATTTATCATCTATTTCATAGAAACCAGATAGAGTCATAAGTTTACATGAAGAAAAAAAATGAATTGACTTTGTGTTAGTTTCGTAGTTCAGAGATTCTTGTTACAACTGTATTCCTGATTGCCGAAAGGCCCTTTAAATGAAATGCCTCCTGTGACAAAGGGAGGCTCTGTGTGGGCTGACTTTATTATACAACAGCAGGGAACATCTGTGCATTGAAAAAAAGAAGAAAATGCTTTGAAAGAATACATTTTACAAACGCTGTAGTAGATCACATTAGACTGTGCATGATTCCACCTTGGAGTTTTTAAATTGCTTTTGGATGAGGACACTCTATTTTTATTTCATCTCATCCAACATTGTTATCATGAGAAACAATTAATTTGCTATATTTTGTGTTCCTATCATGATCTATGTTATAAGACAGAGCTGTGGCATTTTGCTGTAATGATAAGAAGAAATAAATGGTGCTACAATGCTTAGGAAAGATTATGTTATTTCCAGTTATGGACAGTCTGGGAAACTTAGCAAGTGGCTGGCCTGCGTCTCAGCTAGTAGAAAAAGCTCAGAAGAGATGAGTTAAATCATTGTCAGTTGTTCAGTTCCACTCCTTCACTGGAAGTGCTGAAAATTAAGGCACAAGTCCTAGGCCCTGTTATAAAGATTTCCAGGATTGTATAATTCATAACATTTTTTAGACCAGGGAACATGACTCTCAGATTGGTGCTCTCTCTGTCTCTGTCACCACTTACTCTCTCTCCCATCCTCTCTCTAAAGGGCAAGACTCCTTCAGAACTGTTTCTCTGTCTACCATGGATGGAACTGGAGATCATCATGAATTTGAAATTAGCCAAATCTATTCTTAAATACCTCAGACTGGCATATATCTTCCAAGAATTCAAGTTCCAGCTGGCATTTGAAAACACAGCTTTAGAGACTCCTTCGACCCTGAGATCCTGTGATTGCATGATATTCTACTTTTCTTCACCTTTTCCATTTTTTATTTAAATGTAATAATGCTTCCAGTATATAACAGTCACTGACAATTATTTAACTGCAAAACATTTTTTCTTATGCTTTGCATAGACCCATAACTAGAGATATTGACCCAGTGATTAATTCTACATTGCAATAGATGGGTAATTTTTTTGGTAATTATTATTATTATTGAGCTTTTG
Organism: Cheracebus regulus; assembly: GCA_963574635.1. Classification (NCBI taxonomy): domain Eukaryota; kingdom Metazoa; phylum Chordata; class Mammalia; order Primates; family Pitheciidae; genus Cheracebus; species Cheracebus regulus. The sequence goes on from CAUYQU010076332.1 coordinate 29,677, forward strand.
AATAATATTGGGTATGTCCCTGAAGTTAAGAATTTTTCCCCACTTTCAAAGTGAAAGCCTAGAAAAATATTTAAGTTGGTTCAAAAGACCCAATAATTTTATTCTTTTTTATGATACTATCCTCCTAGGGAAGATTTTCTTTCTTTTCTTTATTTCTCTTTCTTTCCTTCCCTCCCTTCCTCCCTCTCTCCCTTCCTCCCTCCCTCTTTCTTTCTTTCTTTCTTGCTTGCTTGCTTACTTGCTTTCTTCCTTTTTTCTCTCTTTCTTTTCCTTCCTTCCTTCCTTCCTTCCTTCCTTCCTTCCTTCCTTCCTTCCTTCCTATATATCTAGATATAGATACACATATAGATATAGATAGAATATTTCCAATTACTTGTAGAAATCCATGGAGTGCTGAGGTGCTGCGAGTATGCAAATAGTACACCCTACCTCTGTTTAACCTTGTGGTAAAATCATCTTCACTATTCAGATCACGTTCCAATCCTTTAATCGAGTTTTCCATTTGGTAAACTAAAGGATCATGTATTTCTAATGCTTTGCTAATCACTATAGTAGCAAACATTTATTGAGTCTGTCTTATGGGCCAGACACTGGTGATGATAGGAACAATTGTATGTATTCTGTTTCCTTGAATCTTTTTGGCCATACTTTATTGAGGTACAATATTTACTTTCATTTTGCAGATGAGGAAACAGAGATTATAAAATGTTAAGTTACTCAATGTATGATAAATTCTTTCCACCTTACTTTCTCCTATTTACTTTTTTATTAAACAAATGTTCATTTAGTTTTCATTATGTACCAGATGCTGTGCTAAATAACCATAAGGAATATAGGGGTGAGTAAAACAGAAGTGGTCCTGTTTTCCTGGAGCTTTTTGACAAGTAAGTGATGGAAATAGAATTCTCACCCAGGCTCACTTTACTCCAAGGATAAACTCTTCACCACCCAATGTGCCTGCCTGCCTTTGCTTCCTTCCTTCCCTCTTTCTCTTTCTCCTTCCTTCCTTCCTTCCTTCCTTCCTTCCTTCCTTCATTTCTTTCTTTTCTTTCTTTCTTTCTTTCTTTCTTTCTTTCTTTCTTTCTTTCTTTCTTTCTTTCTTTCTTTCTTTCTCTTTCTTTCTTTCTTTCTTTCTTTCTTTCTTTCTTTCCCTTCCTTCCTTCCTTCCTTCCTTCCTTCCTTCCTTCCTTCCTTCCTTCCTTCCTTCCTTCCTTCCTTCCTTCCTCTCTTTTTCTGTCTCTCTCTCTTTCTCTCCCCCCCCGCCGTGGTTCTTCCTATATCACAACAAAGAATGTAATCATGACAGTGAATATGAGAGAAGGTTTTCCTCGTATCTGATTGACTAACTCCCTTCTGCTCCTTGAGGACAGTGCAGCTCAGCTCTTCTCCTGTCTTAGATTCCCTTTCCCCTGCCATCCTTGTTGCAGAGGCCCATTCCAATGATGATATCCCATCTTTCAAGATTTACCCCCCCTATATTTTGCAGACCATGTCACTTTCCAAAGCCCCTTGTTAAATTGTCCAAACTTACTGCTTAAGTAAGACATGACCACATGGCCATTTCCACATGACAGAATATAAACTGCTGATAGTTTTGTATTGTACTATGGAGTAAAGGGACAAGTCTACTGTGACCAGTGACAATACACTCAAAGATTCTCATTGCCCCAGGCTCTTTCTGACCACCCTGGCACAATCATTGTACCCATGTCAGGCACAATCCATGTTTCCATACCCAGTAAGTCATGCACAGCATTCCAGATAGGAAAGATTCTTTATGTTAATTCTAGCAAAGGTTGGCTTTAGTGGGTTTTATTTTTGAGGTAACCCTGAGCCAGGCCCTGTGGGAATTGGAATCCAAGTAGATCTTCCTGTGAGATACATACAGAGATCTCTCAGGAACTTGATCTTTTACCTTCCGGCCGCTCTATGATAAGTGGAAGTTAAAGGAGTTGGTTTCACTCTACCACTACTTCACTGTGGTGCTCCATGTGACATGTTCACCTGGTGTTCAGAGGTCTAAAAGAAATGAATTCTGCAGTACAGAGAGAAATTTTAAAAGACAGAGGCAAAGGGAGAGACAAAGGGGAAAAAACAGGATGAGGTTAGTATATGAAAGTGTTTTCTTTCTCTCCTTTTGGGCTGGTTTTATATAAATGCTACTGTGCTAGACATGGCTGCTTTCTTCAGCACTTTGTTAAAGGTCCCTGGTTGGGTAAGAGACTTGACTGCACTAGGAAACATCAAACAGCCATCCAGCCTTTGGTCTTACCCAGACATCGAAAAGCTGAGCCCTGTGCTCTGTTTTTCCATTCACTACATTTTGCTGGAGGAGTCTGGTATGCTTCAGACAAGCAGTTACACATTTCATGAAGGAAAGAGATTGGTGGATGGAAAATTATCATCATTTTTAGTGGGCAAAGACAAAGAAGGCCTATCCTCTCTTCCATTGTGAGATAATGCACAGACACCTTTGATTCATGTGCGTAGGTCTGAATTCTGCTTTCGGGATACTTAGTGTTGTGGTTGTAACATTGAGGAGATGATACCTAGGGGAGCCCATGGAGACCCACTAAAGTGGCTGGGCTGATTGTGATTGGATTTTTAAACATTTACTGAACATTCCTAATTAATTTGTCTGTATGGAGGTTACAAGAATCTCCTAGAAACTGAGTCAAAATAATATATTTTATTTTTGTTTGTATGTGAACTTTCTGGATTGTCTGATGAAGACCATGATTCTCTTTCCAGATGCCCTGGTTTTCTTTCTTCCAAATGTCTGGCTGCCTTTTCTGAGAATTTTTCTTGGACTCTTCTTTCTCTTCCTAGCTGTGAAATATTATGCTGAGTCCCTTTCTCACCCTGCTGACCAATTCACTCTTTCCAACTTGTGTGTTGATTTCTCTACTCCCATAACCCATGAGAAAAACAACAAACAGCAAGATTTAAGTGTGTTAAGCTGTTCCCGGTGCTGGAATAGTTATTTTTCCACTGATTCTTAAGAATCACTACCTGATCCCTGCTACCCTAAACTCCTGTCCCAGCTTTTGTCAATAATTAAATAATTAACTTTTTGCTATAGAAAAGCATAGACCCAAAACCTATGTTTACCCCAAAACGGGAACTAATGGTGTCTATTTCTCTCTCTAAAGCCTGAGATAATTTTCTGGAACTCCAGAATTAGCTATTTGCTTGCTAATATTTCCCATTTGATATCCTATAATCAAAATTAATCTCATCCTTCCTTCACTCCAAACTCACAATTCTGCTTATATTCCCATGTTCAGCAAATATTACTATTATCTATACACGTGCTCTAATTAAAATATGGAAGTCTTTCCTGATTTGCTGCTTCTCCTAATAAATTTTGTACCCAGTGATTGTGTTCCTACTAATTAGTTTATTGATTTTAGCTCTGTCCTCTCCATCAATTGCCACCTTATTAAGACCCCATTATTCCTTGTCCCTGTGATCACAGAAGTTTTCTATCTGGTCTTCTTGCTTACACTGTTGAATTCTTTTAATGCATTATTCCCACAGCTGCTGCTGGACTTGCTTTTCTAAGGCATAAATGTGGCCTATTTATCCTTTATGTTCTTTGATATTGTTCTCATAATCAATTATTGCAGCCAACTCTACCAGTGTACTCTGCTTTCTTCCTTGAGTGCTACTTCCAGTTTCCAGTACAGGACATGAGCATGCTCTTGAGACCTGGAACACGTGCAGCCTGCTTGCTTTCTCTGCCTCACTAACTGCTAATCATCTTCAGAAGACAAGATCATGCAAGGAAAAGAGCATGCACTCTGATTAGAGTCTCAGACTGAATTTCTAACCCCAGTTCTAAAACTTCTGATTCAAGTGACTGAAAATTTTTCTAACTTTGCTTAGTATCAATTGCGTATCTGTTTTTCAGATGATAATAATAATCATCTACTTTAAAAGGTTAGTGGATTGAGGTACATATGTAAAGTTATCTACTGGTTTGAATTCTTCAAGCAGCAGCAACTAAATTCCAACAAACCAAACCAAACAAAACCATTTATTAACAAAACTCTATAATACTTTGCAAAATTAAAGAATGGCAAAACCAGAATATATCTATAGATGTAAAGAGCTAAAAATGAGGACATCATAACCCTAAGATTCACTCTTCCTATTTTTAATCTCTGTTTCTCTCTAAGTTGCTTTTAAATCTTCATCTTCTTGGCTCCAAGAAATATCGCATAAATAGTTAGCCCCATCAGAAAAACTAGGGGCAATATCTGACTGGCCTAGCTTGAGTTATGTGACTAACATTAGACTCATCCCTAGGGCAGATGAGGAGCATTAATTATCTCATTTTGGGTCACATATCCATTTGTGTGGAGAAGATATGAGCCCAGAAATAATGCAAGAATTGTAGTCAAGTTTTCTTTGTCTAATGTACAATACATTCTTCCCACACAAAAAAATTCCAAGAGTCATTCTATTTAACATAATTCAAGTGTCACATATGCATTCATCCTCTTCCAAGGTAGAAAACTTAAAGTCATATCCAACTATCACAACCAGAACCACGTTTATAGTATCTCTGGGATGTGCATTCCTTTTAAGTATTTGCTCATATATTTCTCATTATATTGCAATATATGAGCAAAATCTATATGTTTAACCACTTCTTAGACATGCCTTATACAACAATGTTGAGAAAAACAAGAAAACAGCAATGAAAATACCCATGTAGGATAGGGTTACAGTGGAATCCCATATATCTGTCACTGGTTGATGAAAATATTATATATGTATGGACAGGAATAGTAAGGAGCAGCTGTTGGTTGGCTTGAGCCTTTCCAGTTGAGTCACCTTTGCTGATTTTCCCCATCTGACCTTTATGGTACTTCTTCTAAACATTATTCTTTCTGGCTGCACCTGAGGGGATCTTTAGGAAAGACTCCCTGAAGACTCTACATTTTTCTGTACTTCTCTCATGTGCTCATAAAGTACTAACAGTTACTTTAGAAGTTAACAGGTGTATCTTAGAAACATGTTGGATTTCTTTGGGAATTCTATTACTTAAAAGTAAAATTAGCCACCTAATTTGGGTGTTCTTATGTGGGTAGATCTGCTTTGTTTAAAAATGAAAGCCAGATTTCTTATTTAGTTGTAATCTTTAAATCTGAACCCTGACCTTGAAAATTCTAATAAGACTCTTCATATTTTACCTATTTCACGAAGACCTATTTTAAAGGTTTCAACCATGGACTCTTAGATTGAATACTAAGAAAGGATGGATGAACAATGGTCCTGAACCTGGGAATCTCTAAGAACTCAGCATTTCAGTTGAAGGAGTTATACTCTCTTACTGATAAGGCCCATTCCAAGAAATGACAATGAGAGCCTGGGGAGAGGCTTCCATCATTTCTCTGGTTGCTGCCATGTGCTAAGCTCTGGCCATTTTCACTGCCTAGCCTCTAGAGTGCATGTACTAGGCCACTTCTACAACCTCATCCAGTGACACACAGCATCCCATCTCTTCAAAATGTCCTTTCCTTTCTTGTCTGTTATTCATCTGTCACTACTTTCAGGCATAACATTAGTTTCTCTGTGAAAACATTTCTTCTAATTCTATCTAAAATGAAACTTTTCTCCACTCGTAGATGATAAATTTAGCACTTTGTAACTCAATATCTTGTTCCACTCTTTGTTCCTATGTTTGAGTCATGCTACAGCAAAGAAGCACAAAGGGAGGAACATGTTATGCAATTCTATTTTATTTTTTATAGCACCGATTTCAAGGTTGAATATTTATTAATTCACTGACTCCATTATTTGTCTATTAATATTTATTATTTTCATACTATTATTTTTCTGTTATTACAATAATGCCTTGTGACAGAAAGATTAAAAATATAGTTCTTAAAGTCAAAGGGCTTGGAATTCAGTGGGTGGACCAGAGCATGCATTGGACAAATATAGCAAATGTAGATAATGTGTTGTAATGATTGCACACAGGGCACGAGGAGGATCCTGAGAAGTCTATCCAAATAAGCAAATGGAGATCTGAGAAGGCTTCCTGAGAGAGGTAATATTAGATCAAGGATATAAAAGCTAAGAAAATATTAGTTAAGGAAGAGGAGGGTGGGGCTAGCCTGTGGAAAGTCACAGAGATACAATATACTCATTAACAAACCTGCACTCACATCTCCTGATCTAAAATATAAGTTGAAAACATTTGAAAAAAGTCTATAATGCAATTCTGTAAAATCAGAGTAATGATTCTCATTCTATTTTTTCTACCTAGATGTACTTGAGTACTAGAGCATACTCCCTTTTGCTGCCTTGTACAGTGACTCAGGCAGTGGTGATTAATCCAAGGGAGGTGGTGGAAGAGGCTGTGCATTCGCGCAGAAATATAACAAAATCACTAAGCCTGTGCTTGGCTAGAAAACCTTCCCAGGGTATTCTGATGCTTGGTCCTAAGAGATGGCACCTTTCCCTTCTATACTAAGCCAAATAGCTGAATTAGCATGGAAAACTGAAAGTTAAAGTGACAAAGTACCTCTCTTACATCATGGGAATGTAGAAGAAAACAAGCTGCAGTTTTGGCCTGCAAGGAATACACAGTTTAGGTGACTGACAAGTGCACATGTGAGACAAACCATGATAGAGATGGTCACAGGGTGTTATGGGCTAGAATAGAGGAGTTAGATAAGATTTCCTAGAGGAAGTCATGTGTGAGATGAGTTTAATAAAGGATGCTCATTAATCATTACCATCATCAACAAAGTTAGGAGAAGTTAGGAGAACATATTTTTCATTGATATATTCACATGGTTAAAAGTGATTAGATGGGGGAAGTGTGTGTGTGTGTGTGTGTGCGTGCGTGTGTCTGTGTCTGCATGTATCCCAAGATGTCATTAACATTCCAGGTTAATACTCATTTCTAAATTTATTCCTCAGTCCAGCTTCCCCTCCACATTTTTTAAAAAATTATTTTGACAGTTTTTTTCCTTCAACTTTTAAGTTCAAGGGTACATGTGCAGGATGTGCAGGTTTGTTACATAGGTAAACAAGTGCCCTTGTGGCTTGCTGGACAGATCATCCCACCACTTAAGTATTAAGCCTGTTAGCTATTCTTCCTGATGCTTTCCCTTCCCCATCCCCCCACCAACCAACAACATGTCCATGTGTTCCTGTCATTCAGCTCCCATTTATAAGTGAGAGTATGATACAGCATTTAGTTTCCTGTGCCTGCATTAGTTTGCTGAGTATGATGGCTTCTAGCTCCATCCATGTCCCTGCAAAGGACATGATCTCATTCCTTTTTATGGCTGTATAGTATTACACAGTGTATATATAACACATATTCCTTATCCAGTCTAGCACTGATGGGCATTTAGATTGATTCCATGTCTTTGATATTGTGAATAGTGCTGCAATGAACATATGTGTGCATACATCTTTATAATAGAATAATTTATATTCCTTTGTGTATATACCCAGTAATGGGATTGCTGGGTCAAATGGTATTTCTGCCTCTGGGTCTTTGAGGGATTGCCCCACTGTCTTACACAATGATTGAACTAATTTACACTCCCACCAACAGTGTAAAAGCATTTTTTTTCTCTGCAACGTCACCAGCATCCGTTGTTTTTTTGTGTTTTTAATAATAACCGTTCTGACTTGTGTGAGGTGGTACCTCACTGAGGTTTTGATTTGCATTTCTCCAGTGATCAGTGATGATGAGCTTTTTTTATATATATGTTTTTTAGCTGCATGTATGTCTTCTTTTGAGAAGCGTCGCTTCATGTCCTTTGCCCACTTTTTAAAAATGGGGTTATTTCTTGTAAATTTGTTTAAGTGCCTTGTAGACTCTGGATATTAGACCTTTATCAGATGGATAGTTTGCAAAATTTTCTCCCATTCTTTAGGTTGTCTGTTCACTGTGATGTTAGTTTCCTTTGCTGTGAAGAAGCTTTTTAGTTTAATTAGATCCTATTTGTCTAGTTTTGCTTTTGTTGCGATTGCTCTTGGTGATTTCATTATAAAATCTTTGCCCATGCCTATGTCCTGAATGGTATTGCCTAGACTTTCTTCTAGGATTTTTTTTAGTGTTGGATTTTACATTTAAGTCTTTAATACTTCATGAGTTAATTTTTGTATTGTGTATAAGCAAGTGGTTCAGTTTCAGTTTCCTGCATATGACTAGCCAGCACGCTCAGCATTTATTAAATAGGGAGTACCTTCTCCATTGTTTGTTTTTGTTAATTTTGTCAAAGATCAGATGAGTGTAGGTGTGCTGTCTTTTTTCTGAGTTTTCCATTCTTTTCCATTGGTCCATATGTCTGTTCTTGTACCTGTACCATGCTGTTTTGGTTACAGTAGCCTTGTAATAATATAATTTGAAGCCAGGTAGCCTGATGTTCTTTGTTCTTTTTGCTTATTTTGGCTATTTGGGCTCTTTTTTGCTTCCACATGAATTAAAAAAATTTTTTTTTTCTAATTCTGTGAAGAATATAAATGGTAGTTTAATGGGAAAAGCATTGAATCTATAAATTACTTTGGGCAGTATGTCCATTTTCCCAATATTGATTCTTCCTATCTATGAGCATGGAATGTTTCTCCATTTGTTTGTGTCCTTTCTGATTTCTTTGAGCAGTGGTTTGTAGTTCTCCTTGAAGAGTTCCTTCACTTCCCTTATTAGCTATATTCCTAGGTGTTTTATTCTTTTTGTAGCAATTTTGAATGCGGGTTCATTCATGATTTGGCTCTCTGCTTGCCTGTTGTTTGTGTTTGGGAATGCTAGCAATTTTTGCACATAGATTTTTTTATCCTGAGATTTTGCTGAAGTTGCTTATCAGCTTAAGAAACTTTTGGGCTGAGACAATCAGGTCTTCTAAACATAGGGCCATGTCATCTGTAAACAACGATAATCTGACTTCCTCTCTTCCTATTTGAATACCGTTTCTATCTTTCTCTTGCCTAATAGTCCTGGTCAGAAACAGTACTATGTTGAATAGGAGTTGTGAGAGAGGACATCATTGTTTTGTGCTGGTTTTCAAGGGAAATGCTTTCCGTTTGGCCTATTCAGTATGATATTGGCTGTAGGTTTGTTATATATGGCTTTTATTATTTTGATGTATGTTTCTTCAATACCTAGTTTACTGAGAGTTTTAAACGTAAAGGGATGTTGAATTTTATTGAAGGCTTTTTCTGTATCTATTAAGATAATCATGTGGTTTTTGTCTTTAGTTCTGTTTATGTGAGGAATCACAGTTACTGATTTGTGTATGTTTAACTAAACTTGCATCCTGGGGATGAAGCCAACTTGATCATGGTGCATTAGCTTTTAGGTGTGCTGCTGGATTTGGTTTGCCAGTATTTTATTGAGGATTTTTGCATCGATGTTCTTCAATTATATTGGCCTAAAGTTTTCTTTTTTTGTTGTTTCTCTGTCAGGTTTTGGTATCAGGATGATGCTGGCCTCACAGAATGAATTAGGGAGAAGTTATTCAATTTTTTGAGAATCACTTTAAAATTTTTGGAATAGTTTCAGTAGAAATGGTAGCAGCTTTTCTTTGTACCTCTTGTAGAATTCAGCTGTGAAGCTATCTGGTCCTGTCCTTTTTTTGGTTGGTAGGCTATGTGTTGCTGCCTCAATTTGGAACTCATTATTGATCTCTTCAGGGATTCAGATTCTTTGTGGTTCGGTTTTGGGAGAATATACGTGTTCAGGAATTTGTCCACCTATTCTAGGTTTTCTATTTTATGTGCACAGGGTTGTTTATAGTATTCTCTGACGGTAGTTTGTGTTTCTGTGGGTAAATGGTGATACCATTTCTTATCGTTTCTGACTGTGTTTATTTGATTCTTCTCTCTTTTCTTCTTTATTAGTGTAGCTAGTGGTCTACTATTTTGTTAAGTTTTTTTCAAAAACCAGCTCCAGGATTCATTGCCTTTTTTTTTTTTTTTTTTTGAAGGTTTTTTTGTGTCTCTGCTTCCTGCAGTTCTGCTCTGATCTTGGTTATTTCTTGTCTTCTGCCAGCTTTGGGGTTTGTTGCTTCCCTAGTTCTTTCAGTTGAGATGTTAAATTGTTAACTTGAGATCTTTCTAGCTTTTTGATGTGGGCATTTTAGTGCTATTAATTTCCCTCTTAACACTGCTTTAGTTGCATCCCAGAGGTTCTGGTACATTGTTTTTTTGTTCTTATTAGTTTCAAAGAACTTCTTGATTTCTGACTTCATATCATTGTTTACCCAAGAATCATTCAAGAGCAGGTTGTTCAATTTCCATGTGGTGGTATGGCTTTGAGTGAATTTCTTAATCTTGAATTCTAATTTGATTGTGCTATTATCTAAGAGACTGCTATGATTTCAGTTCTTTTGCACTGGGTGAGGAGTGTTTCACTTCTGATTACGTGATCAGTTTTAAGGTGCTACATGGTGATGAAAAGAATGTATACTCTGTCATTTGGGGTGGAAAGCTCTGTAGATATCTATCAGGTCTGCTTGATCCAGAGCTGAGTTCAGTCCTGAATATCTTTGTTAGTTTTCTGTCTCAGTGATCTGTCTAATATTCTTAGTGAGGTATTAAAGTCTTCCACTATTACTGTGTGGGAGTCTAAGTCTCTTTGTGGGTCTCTAAGCACTTGCTTTATGAATCTGGGTGCTTCTGTATTGGGTACATATATATTTAGGATAGTTAGCTCTTCTTGTTTAATGGAATGCTTTACCATTATGTAATGCCCTTCTTTGTCTTCTTGATCTTTGTTGGTTTAAAGTCTGTTTTGTCAGAAACTAGGATTGCAACCCCTTCTTTTCTCTGATTTTTATTTGCTTGGTAAATTTTCCTCCATCCCTTTATTTTGAGCCTACATGTGTCTTCACACACAAGATGGGTCTCTTCAAGACATCATAGTGATTTGTCTTGGCTCTTTATCTAGGTTGCCATTCTGTGTCTTTTAACTGGGGCATTAAGCCCATTTACATTTAATGTTAGTATTGTTATGTGTGAAATTGATCTTGTCATCCTGATGCTAGTTGGTCATTTAGCAAAACTGTGTAAGTGGTTGCTTCATAGTGTCATTGGTTTGTGTATTTCAGTGTGTTTTTGTAGTGGCTGGTAACTATTTTTTCTTTCAATATTCAGTGCTTCTTTCAGGAGCTTTTGCAAGGCAGGTTTGGGGGTGGCAAATTCCCTCAGGATTTGCTAGTCTGTAAAGAATCTTATTTTTCTTTCGCTTATGAAGCTTAGTTTGACCAGATATGAAGTTCTAGGGTGGAAATTATTTTCTTCAAGAATGTTGACTATTGGCCCCAATCTCTTCTGGCTTGTAGGGTTTCCACTGGGAGGTCCACTGTTAGTCTGATGACTTTCCCTTTGTAGGTGACCTGGACTTTTCTTCTGGCTGCCCTTAAAATATTTTCTTTCATTTCAACCTTGGAGAATCTGATGATTATGTGTCCTGGGCTTGATCTCATGGAATATCCTACTGGAGTTCTTTGAATTTTTTGAATTTAAATGTTGGCCTGTCTAGGTAGGTTGGAGAAGTTCTCCTGGATAATATCCTGCAGTATGTTTTCCAACTTAATTACATTTTCCCCATCTTTTTGAGGTACCCCAATCAGTTGTAGGTTCTGTCTCTTGACACAATCCCATATTTATTGGAGGTTTTGATTATTATTTTGTTATCTCTATTCTTGTCTGCCTGATTTATTACAGAAAGACAATCTTCAAGCTCTGAGATTCTCTCCTCCACTTGTCTCCATTTTTCTCAGGGGGTATTTTAACAAAATTTAAAGAAAGGGATGTACCACACTGTTTAGAATTACTGTGTGTATTTGTGTGTGCATGTGTGTGTATGATATTTGTCTTATAATTTATGTTCTTAAAGTTGATGAAGCAAGTATTCTTATTTAAATATATGATTTATAATAGAAACATAGTTTTTTGTTTAACAACATTAGAAATCAACATTATGAACTTCGATACCAACTCTCTCAATGGAAATAGTTTGCAGTGAAGGAAATAAAATTTGGGAATTTGCAAATTAGGATAAAGTTAATATATGTTCTCTTCATTTGAGTTTATTTCTATTTATTTATGTGTGCATGTGTGTACATGATGAAGCAAAAGCACGGTGGCTCACACCTGCAGTCCCAGCACTTTGGGAGCATTTACGTGTGCATATATGTGTATAATGAAGCCAAGGAAAGCATATTCTAAAACGAGGGCCCAAAATGTTATTTTCTATGGTTTTCTTTTAGTACTGAACCCAATGAAGGAATGTTGAGAATGTTTCAGACAGTAGAGTAAGATAGAGATAAATCCTAGCATTGCTACTTATAATCCAGATAACTTCGAGAAAATTACCTTTCTTTGAACTTAGTTTATTAATTTTTAAAATGAGAATAATAAAAATATCCTCCTCATAAGACTGTTGTGAAGATTAAGAGAATTAGTTAATATAAAATACAGCAGGAGGCCAAGCATATGGTAAGACCTTAATGAATTTTATGTCATTAATTATAAAACATACATTTCTCCCCTACATTTGAACATCTCAGTAGAGAGAATGCGTCTTACAATTTATGTTCTTATAGTTGATGAAGCAAGTATTCTTATTTAAATATATGGTTTATAATTGAAACATAGTTTTTTGTTTAAAAACGTTAGAAATCAACACTATGAACTCTGATACCAGCTCTCTCAGTGGCGATAGTTTGCAGTGAAGGGAATAAATGCAGGAATTTGCAAATTAGGATAAAATTAAAATATGTTCTCTTTATTTTGAGTTTATTCATATTTATTCCACAAACATTTGAATGGATAACCATGTGCTGAATTCTGTGTAGGACAAATTTCATAAGATGAATAACATGTAATATTTGTCTTCAAAGGTCTAACACATGTTAATGGAAGACAACAGAACCATATAAGTACAGCATCAATTATAAATACCTAAGCTAATTGTTTACGTAAAAGAAGGACCTAATTCATAGGAAAAGAGAGGGTGGGGAAAGACAAAATGAAAGATGTGATTTCTCAACTAAGTCTCAACAGACTGGTGAAGTGAGACAGATGAAAGGAGAAGGGAAGTGCGCTTTAGAAAGAGGAAACAAAAAGGACTTGGGAGAAGAAGAGAGAAGAATCTTTCCTGCTCAAAAACTACATGATATTTAATTTGGATGAAATATTTGTGGAAGGAGTAAAAAATCTAAGTTAGGAGTTAAGAAGGGTCAGCTTATAGGGGACCTTGCATAGTTATGCTGATGGGCTTGAACTTTAACAGGAGTTCAGTGAAAATACTCTGAAACAGTTTAAAATGGAGGGCTAATATACTCACAATTTTATTTCCGAACTATTGTTCAAAATGAATTGAAGTGGATAGGATTAAAGACAAAGAGAGCAGTTAGGAGCTTATTGTGATAGTGGTATTGGAGATACAGTAAAATTGGCAGATTTGAAAGATTATTGGCTGGGCGTGGTGGCTCACACCTGTAATCCCAGCACTTTGGGAGGCCAAGGCTGGTGGATTACTTGAGGTCAGGAGTTCGAGACCAGCCTGACCAACATGGTAAAACCCTGTCTTTATTAAAAATACAAAATTAGCTGGGAGTGGTGGTGCATGCCTGTAATCCCAGCTACTGGGGAAGCTGAGGTAGGAGAATCACTTGAACCTGGAAGGCAGAGGTTGCGGTGAGCTGAGATCTGACCATTGCACTCCAGCCTGGGCAACAAGAGTGAAACTCCATCTCAAAAAAAAAAAAGAAAAGAAAAGAAAAAGATTGTGAAGGTGGTAGAATCTATAGGACTTGATGATTAATTGGATGTGAAATAGAGATAGAAGTTAAGTTGGAATAACCACCTCTCAGTTCAAATGATAAACAAATGCCATGCATGTCCAGAGTGGGGGCCATGTTCCCAAACCATTTGCCTGAGCCATTGTGCCCAACACAGTGCTGAGTTCACAATAAACCAATGCCAAACAGGTGTGCATTAACGTATCATCCATTCCTCTGGAAATTCTTTGAGTATTTCACACACAGTTGTCCATATTGAATTAATACATAATTATCAAGAGAAAAAATATCCCTGAGTCAACATTCTAGAAATGTTCCATTGTCTAGATTGGATTATCTCATTGTCTTTTTCCATAACAACATAGTGACTTGGAATATAACATGACCGTAAGAAATAGAAGAATGAAAAGGGTCTTTGAAGCAATTCCTTTTTATCTTACTTTATTCTTAACAGCATTTCTCTGGTCTAATTCTTTTATGGTTCCAGGGAGAATTACATTTCAAATTCCATAATTGCACAGGAGAATTGGAGTCTTGTAAAAATTTAGAGTACTTCGTTCAAAGACAATTTTTATTATCAACTGAACCTAGGCTGTGCTGCAGCCAAAGAAATTGTTTACAGCATCATTAAAATAACCTTTTTAATATGACTGCTTTCTCTTGGAAAGATGTAGCACACTCTTATTTAATATTACCATATTACAATTGGCTATATATTTGTTGAAAGTCTTACACTATGGTATTTAGTGTATTGAACCAGCACAAAATATACATGAACTTTATCAGTTTTCATTTTCCTTTACAAACCAAGAACAATATTAAATGACATTTTATGACATTTGATAGGTATTTAAAATTTGTTATTGCAGCTCTTCAGTGAACCATAAAATACAAGTGTAACAGTATGGCTGTGCTTTCATTATGAGAAATGCAAGCAGGAAGCATTTAAATCAGCATCCTTTTTCATCAATGTCTTGCTCTTGGATTCTCTGCCAAGTTCATTATCTCCTCTGTGCCTAAATTTGTCTGTATGAAAAATTAGGAGAAAAAAAATTAATTAATATTTGTGTCTAAAATGATCTGAAATCCAGGTATGGAAAATCTTAGAAGTTTAAAAGACTAGTTTATTCATTGCTGTCCTCATTTGTTTGAACACACTACAATGTTCCGTGTGCAAATAGCTGAGCAACAGATGCAATAGTCCTTTTCACATCTTCCATCCATACAGACAATTCTTTTATTTGCAGCTGAAGCTATTATATTCAGAGCCTATGGCTGTTTGGCTCTTTTAATGATGGAAATTTTAAAAGAGAAACAACAAGTAAAATGTGAAAATGTCCTCTGGGATATTATTTTATTACTACATGTCCCTTATCATTTAGCAAACTAGATGCAATATAAAAAATTAAGTCAGTTTGTTTGGTGCCTGGTTGGCAAAAAATCAAATAACAGGTACTGAAGAAATAATGGTGAGCTAACCTAAGGGTGTGTGTGTGTGTGTGTGTGTGTGTGTGTGTGTGTGTGTGTGCCATAAAGCCAAGGTGGAGAGGTGAGTGAAAAAGTCACTAGAGAAGAGGGAAAAGCCTTATCATTTGAAAAAAGCACAAGGGTATTACGGTCGAAGAATGGCCTTTGCAGGCTGGCAAGTTTGGGTTTCAATTATAGCATTTTTTAGTGTGCTATTTATTTTTGAGCATTAATTTCTACAATGAAAAATATCTAATTATATTAATATCTCTTAGGGTTTGAAGGATCAAGTAAGATGATTGAAGTAAAGTATAAATCAAGATGTCTGTCATAGTCATTCTCTCTTTTAATCATGGGAGCTATTGACGATGCAAAAGGTACCCAGTATAGCACTATAATGATAGTGTATCTCCTGAGATAATGTGTCAGGTCCTTAGTTCATGCCTTTTTCATAGGAATATTGTTGAGCTGCCTTCACATAGACAGAAACTCTGGGTTACAACCACTTTGCAGAAAAGCCACCAGATGCAGCCTTTTGAAACTACTTGCCTGGGTTTAAGTTACAGTCTTATAGTAACTCTTGGTGCATATTAGTAATTGCTGAACTGGGTTGTGTTGAGTTAATCACATCAATCAGAAACAAAAGCTAATGCATCAGAGAAGGAAAGTTACCGAAGTTAGTTAGTAGACACAGAATTCTCTAAGGTAGTAAGTTCATGAGAAGTTATCCAAATAGAAGAGATCATAGATAACGAAACAGGAGGGAGACTGCAAAAGGACTAGCAGAGGCACAACAGTTTTTATTATTCTGAAGGAAGTTCAGCCAGAATGTATCTCTTTTCTCCCTACTATCTATAAGTCACATTCTAGATCTTACATCAGGGGCAGAAGTATACCTCTCCAAAATATCCTTCTTATAGTTTTAACTTATAGATTTGGTTTGGTGTCTACATTGCCAACATTATTCAAATGTTTACAATTCCACTGTGACCTGTTTTCACTATCCATATAGTTGATTTTATGTACTGTATATTTTATGTTATATTATATTTCAGATATTTATAAAAGAAACGTCCTCTTCTATGTGGGAATATTTGTATTTCATGTTGGCATCAAATGAGACATGTTTTAATGTAAAGATAGGTATACTTCTAAAATATTAAAACATTACCCCATAGAATGAATTAAGCTTTGTGCCTCTGCTCTTATAACATCATTAACATAATCATGATAGAATATAAAACACTTGTAGTTACCCTCGCCCCTGCTCTTTGTTCCCTCTGAGGGAAGCCAGTTTCCATATCATAAAAAGAGGCCCATATGGGAAAAAATGGAGGCATCTTGCCTGGAGCTAGGAGAATTAGCTGTCTTGGAAGTCAATGCTTCAGTGTCAGTAAAGCCTTCAGCCGACTGCTGCCCTATCTGCCATCTTAACTGCAACCTCATGAGAGACCATGAGCCAGAACAATCCCAGCCAAGACTCCCAAGGATGTTTGACCTCAGAAATTGTGTGAGATAAATTAGTCATTTTTAGCTATTAACTGTTGACATTATCTGTTATGCAGCAATAAATAATCAATACAGGAGGGTCAAGGAGTCAGCTGTTTCTTGTCGATACTCAGAACATGTGAGATCAGGGAGGAAGTAACAGCCCTTCTAGAACAATGGTTGATGAAATTTAAGGGAGGAGAATAAAGCTCAATCAGTCAAGGGACCTTGGAAAGGGGAGTGAAACTTCGGAGAGTTGAGAACAAGGCCGTTGGAAGTGACTCGTGGGATGAATAAATTCCAGAGAGCAAGAACCACTGCCTACCTCACTTTTTGCATTTTCACAGCATGCATTTGGAAAGGTGGGCTTAGTGCATTCAAATGAATAAAAACAAGATGGTCATAACATATTCTGAATACTGTCTGTATAGTCAGACATCTTTCCCAAAGTAATAATTTGAAATAGAGGTTCCATTGGTCAGTAACAGGCAATTCCCATTTTTGAATGCTTTCATGATGTGTTCCATATTCCCAGATATTATTTCCCAGGCATTATGCTTTATAGACAAGTACCTATTTTTTAATGACTGGATAAGCTGGACCTTACAATCCACTTCACATATATTGTTCTATTTGTCCATGAGTATACAGGCTGCTCTAGGCAGGAGGACATAAAACTACAAACCATTAAATTTTGATAATCTAAAAAAGCTTACAGAATTGTCTTACAGACATAAACTCAGAAAAATATGCTATAAACATATTAGAGGTACTATGAAGGCATGGCCCAAGCTGTATATATGTCTGTGTATGTATAAATATACATATGCATATAATAATATATACATATATGTGTATGTGTGTTTATTGAGAGGGAAAGAGAAGAGAGATATATAGCACAAGGACATATTTTGATAATTTAATTCCCATACATAAAAAGAAAATGTGGACACTTAAGAGACTTTCACTTGAACAATTTTGTTCCACAGTGAGGCCTTTGGGGGAATCTCTGCCCACACTGCAAACACCATTATGGTAGAATGAAGCTTTCTTCTCCCCATTACTATTAGACAGTTTGTCACATATCTCTGAGGCTCTTGGCTCATATCTAAGTATGAGGTAAGAAACCTTAGCAGTCTTTGATAGACAGAGGATAACATTGTAAACCCTAGAGCTGTGTTTTAAGAGGAAGTTAGTACCAGCAAGAGGAAGGTTTATTTATTAAGACAAACCGATGAACCTGCTGAGTAAATGTGGGACTTGAAGGTCTCCCAATACTCCAGCTCCAATAAGAAGAATGGAATTAATTAACTGAGAGATGAGACAACACAATGTGGGAAGAACACAGGAACCAGAAGGGACAAGGTCAAGGGAGTGAATGGAAAGGAAGGATGCCGCTGGACTCTGTTGAACAAAAAGGAGAGTATGTGTCTGTTTTTGTAATCTATTAGTTCCAATACTGTTAGATACAAGGAAAGTCTAATTCAGATTTGTTGAAACACATAGGAACTTTAATAGCTACCATGAAAGGAGAGCCTTGTGGTAGATAGACTTAAGGCTGTACTGATTCTGTGACTCAAAATTATCAGTTAAAGCCATATTCACTTCCATGTCTTTGTCTTGCCTCCTTTGGAACCAGCTTAATCCTAAAGCCTGGATCCCCATGAGAGTCACAGAATACAAAGCATTTGTATGTTGTATGGAGAAGGAGTAACTATTCAAATGAAAACTGAGCAAGTTTCCAGGAAAAAAGCAAAAAGCAACTGTTTTGTTGGAGAATCAATTACCTCCCCACACTGCACCTCCTCGCCACTGCCCCCATTGCTGTATCATCCTATGGAGATGCCATGTGCTTATTCAATGGACAGAGTAAAAAAAAATTTTCGTAGGTATAGATTACTTCCCACCTTTCCCAGTATTAAGGGTATTTTATAAAAATATGTGTGTATGTATATTTTCCTGAGAGAGAGTAAAAATTATTTATCAAGAATTGAAAGAAATCTGTGATCCTAAAAAGTCAAAAATCACAAAAATTTAGGTAAAGTTCCTAGATGACTTGGTTCTTACTTCTCTTCTGGTATTTCCCCAATTCACATCCACATCACAAACACAAAAACAACTCAAACCTTTTCTTTTTGTCATCCTGTTCCATGTCATGCCTCGGAATCTTTGACCACATCCCTTCTTCTTCTGTCTCTTCTGCCTGGTAGGCTTTAACTCTGCCTTTATGACTGAATTCATGCACAGCCTCTTCATTGGAGCTTTTCTTTATTGTTTTCTCTTTGTGAACAGCAGGTCCAGCTCTTTTGTACAGTAAACGTCCCCTAACAATAAGTACATACGCCACACATTGGTACCCTTTGTTTGCCTGTCCTACTCCCTAATTAGACTGTGAGCAATTTACACACAGGATTTGTGCCTTTCGTATTCATCTTTTGATGAGCTGTGCTGGCTTATGAAACTGTTCAGTGAACACATAACCATTGATAGATTTGCTTGTCAGCAAAGTGCCAACAGAGAATGTGCAGGAGCTTTATGATTGTGTACTAGTATTATTGTTATTATTATTTTGTTCAATTTAAGAGAGCCTTTTCTCACTCCTTGGTTAGGACCTAAAAATCTACAGGAAAATATGATAAAAATAAATCTCTAGATAAATGATGTGATCACCTTTAATCTTAGGGATTCACACATCATACCCCTGAAGCAAGCTAATGAATATAATTCTTAAGTGCTAACATTTATGGAGCGCTTTCCATATGCCAGGTACCATGCCTAGTGCTCCACAGGCACTATTCCATTTGATCTTTACAAAAATCTCAGGAGATGGGTTCCATTATTATTGTTCCCATTTTATAGGTGAGAATGCTAGGGTTTAAAGGGAGTATATACATCATCCATGTCACACTATCTGTTCATTAGAGGCAGGATTTGAATTCAGGGCCCTCTAGCTATAATTAAGCTCTTCAGATCAGTTAAAGATTATGCTTTAAGGTGCTCTGTGTGCTAGGCAAAGCGCTAGGTGGTTTATTATGAATAATTCTTTAACTCTTAACCGTAATCTTTCAAGGTAGAAATTGTTCTAATTTTAAAAGTGGGGAAACTGAGTTTTAAAGAAGATATCTAAATTTTCTAAAAAAGCATAATCTGTAATGTTAGTGCCATCTTTTGACAGTAGTTTATTTAATTTCTAAATGTATGTACTTTTCACTCAAACCCAGGAAAACCGAGTGCCAACTACGTTCATGGAATTGATGGGAATGGGGCAGGGGTGGCAGCTGGGGAAGGCTGAGGCTGTTATGAGAAAATGTCTCTGCCTTGTGGGGACTTACAACACTGTCAAGATGGTAAAATTTAGTATTATAAAATGGGAATACGGATTGGTGTACAGGCCTAAACAGACACATAAGCCCAAAAGCCATCCAGGAGTGCCTGCAGATGGGAAAAAAACAGTGCAAAAAGGATGAAACCATCAAAGACCAGAACACCTCTTCTCCTTCAAGGGATCACAACTCCTCAACAACACAGGATCACAACATGACTGAGAAGGAGTGCGACAAATTGACAGAAACAGGCTTCAGAAGGTGGATAATAACAAACTTTTCTGAGCTAAAGGAATATGTTCTAACTCCATGCAAAGAAACCAAAAACCTTGAAAAAAGGTTAGACGAAATCCTAATTGGAATAACCAGCTTAGATAAGAACATAAACAACTTGATGGAGTTGAAAAACACAACTCCATTTGCTCTATGTGAAGCAAACACAAATTTTAA